>PVLA01001520.1:0-51289 GCA_004027455.1 Hydrochoerus hydrochaeris | reverse complement strand
TCACTGTGCATTTCAGGCTGGCTTTGAACTCATTTTGCAGCCCAGGCTGGCCTCGAACTTGCAGTGATCCTCTTGCCTCAGCCTCCTAACTACTCGGCTCATTACTCATTTTTATGTTTAATAAAACAAAACTTGTGTCCATGACTCCTGCTCCAAAATACCATATATTTATTCTTGGGGACTATGTCTAAGTGTCTGTGTTGTTTTCTGTTTGTAGAATGCCTCTCCATATGGAACACAAAATTCCAAACACTGCAGGCTTCAAAAGAGTTACCACAAGGGACCAGTGGTCAAGTAAGTTTTTTCACTTGAAAACTTTTTAAAATTTGGTTAGTGCTGTCTAACCAGTAAATAGTTTGTGAGGAAAGAGAGGTCTTCAGATGTCAGTGTGATTAAAAAAAAAGAAATTTTAACCTGAGAGAGTATATTTAATTTTTTTATTGTTTTAAGAGTATCTGTATATTTATTACTTTTGTTTTGGGGTTTGTTTGTTTTCTGAGACAGGGTCTCATGTTGTTCAGGCTGATCTCGAACTACGTAACCCAGGCTAGCCTCAAACCTGTAGCAATCCTGCCTTACCCTCTGGGCTGCTGGGATTATAGGCATGTACCACCATACTCAGTTCTATGTTTGTTACTTGGGTTTTTTTTGTTTTTTATTTTTTTGAAGGTAGTAAAATACAACAAAACAAGACAGCAAAGCCAATCAAAACAATGCAGTAGAATTGGTATAGAACTTCACAGCAGGATACTGGGATAACAGTAATAGATTCCATAGTATATCTTGTTATCTTCACAATAGTTGTCCATTCAATCGCTTATGGCAAAATCAAACCAAAAACAGAATATTGTAAAACCTATCAAAACAGTATATTGAATAGAGTAAGACAATTGATCAGAACAAAGCAAAACAGTAGAAACAATATTTGCCTTAAAAGAGAAGATAGAAGGAAATCCCCCATATTTGCTATGTTGCATACTGTCATCCTCCCAAGAGATGCTCAGACCTCTGGCCCCAGGTCACCATAATCAGCCCAACAGTACAAGAATTTAGTTGTTTTATGTGCCTTGGTTGCTATCAACTCTGGCTGTCCTCAACACCTTGTAGTGGCTAAAGGCTAAGGGGGTTATGGGGCATTTGATTCTCAGCCTGCGCTTGGGTAGGCTCATGGAAGAGACCCTGACTTGTTTTCTCCCTGGCCCGCCTGCTGCTCACTCCCTCCACCACTTACCAGGGGGATATGTTTGTTACTTTTTTTGTGTGTGTGTGCCAAGGTCAAACTCATGACCTTGTGCCGGAGTCCAGCTGCGGCAGGGCTAGGGTTTCCCAAAGGTGGACAGGGAGTCGGCGAGTGAGAGACAGAAGACACTGCACACCAGTCTGTGAGTGAATCTGAATCCCCTTTTATTTTTTAGAAGCTGGAGTATATATTTGCTAACCTTTGGCAGCAACTGCCCCCCCCCCAAGCAGGAAGCGCCCCAGGCTTAGGGCCAGGCAGGGACAATCCCAAGCAATAGGTGTCAATTAACTCTTTTGACCTTTGTAACATCTCAATCTTGTTACTTAGTTAGCTTGGGAAATGTACCCAATGCACCTGGATGCCTGCAGGAGGAAGAGATGTGTGAGGCTATCATGCCGCTCCCTACATTTTTTCCCTTATCACTTATGGGAGTATGGCAGTCCCTGTGAGGACAGTGCCTGTCTTAGGTCAAGGACTCTTCATATGAACCCAACCAGGCCTTACCCGTCATGGGCCTGCAGGACAGCAATAGGTCCTGTGCCTGTCTTAGGCGGCCAGTGGCGTAACATATGTGTCCTAGTTGCCCGTCTCTGGCTACCTGTAGGACAGCGCCTGTCTTAGGTCAAGGACTCTTCATATGAACCCAACCAGGCCTTACCCGTCATGGGCCTGCAGGACAGCAATAGGTCCTGTGCCTGTCTTAGGCAGCCGGTGGTGTAACATATGTGTCCTAGTTGCCCGTCTTTGG
Source organism: Hydrochoerus hydrochaeris (assembly GCA_004027455.1). NCBI lineage: Eukaryota > Metazoa > Chordata > Mammalia > Rodentia > Hydrochaeridae > Hydrochoerus > Hydrochoerus hydrochaeris. The sequence continues at coordinate 49,301 of PVLA01001520.1, read as the reverse complement.
CTGCCTGTCCAGTGTCTCAGGGCAGTTGTCTCACAGGAACCCCGCAAATCCTCCATGAGCTCTCCCACCCAAAGCTCCTGCATAAACTCTCCCACACTACTCACAGAAGGCAAAATTTCACAATTAGTTTTCACAAAGTTATCTAGAAGGTTTCTAGTAACTCCTCTGGAGTTTCCATTTTCGACTTCATATTGAGCATTACACGAAAATATATATATGTGAATTACACAAATTACAATTATCAGTACAAAACATTACAAGATCCTTGCACCCAATTCCCACATGTGGTGTCCTTTTCCTGGAGAAGCGATTCCTTGAAGCACTCTCCTCCACCCATGGACCTTGTCACAAGGCGTGGATGGACGGAAAAGGGCGCCACAACCTTGTGTTTGCCAAGCAGGCACTTATGCCACTGAGCTAAACCCCCAGCCTGTTTGTTACTTTTAAAGAACTAAATTATAACAAGTTTTATAATTTAGCTGCTCTTTCACTTGATTAATTTTTTGTATTTTGAACTATGTTCCAAAGGTGTTACTTTTCCTAATAAATTAATCTTTTTTGTTTTGTTTTGTTTGGTACTGGGGATCAAACTCATGACCTCACACTTGCCAGGCAGGCACTTAAGCCACTGAGCTAAATCCCTGGCCCCCAATAAATTAATCTTTTAGGTTAAATGTTAAATGTTACCATGGAAATACTTAAAAGAATTAAAGTAGCTGGGTATGGTAGCACACACAGATAATCTCATTATTCTGGGAGGATCACAAGTTCAAACCCAGTGTAGACAGCTTACTGAACTAATGAGGTCCTGTCTCAAAATAAAAATGTATTTTTAAAGGGGAGAACTGGTAATGTAGTTCAGTATGAAGGTACAGTGTTCAATCCCTAGTACCACATACACACACACAGCCAGATAAGGACCCTTTCCTCTGGAAGTTTGGTCAGCTGAAAACTTTGAGGTTCCCCACACCTATAATCCCAGCACTCGGCAGGCTGAGGCAGAAGGATTGCTGTGAGTTGGAGGCCAGCCTAGGCTACAAAGTGAGTTCAAGGCCAGCCTAAACTACATAGTGAATGAAGTTCAAAGCCTGGCTGAACTATACAACAAGACTATCTCAAAACCAAACAAAAAATAAAACTGTGAGACCGGGTCTCACTGTTGGTAATTTGCCCAGGCTGGTCTTGAATTTAGGTCTTTCTGCCTTACCTCCTAGAGAGCAAGGATTAACCCCTTGTCTGTTTTTTGTTTGTTTGTTTGTTTGTTTGTTTGATTCTGGGGATTGATCTACTTCTTGCATACTAGGTAGGTGCTCTAGCATTGAGCTACTTGTCCCTAGCTTATCTGCTTTCTGCTCCATTCATTGTACTGCAGTTCCTAGCAAAGGCATCAGTAAATAGTGATTTAGTAAATACATGTTCATAATGAAATAGGATGTCAGTGAGGGAAATAGAATGTTGATAATTTAATTAGAGAATGAAGAGCTAAGTGAAGCCAGGCATAGTGGCACACAGTTGTAATCACAGCTACTCAGAAGTTTGGCTGGAAGATGAAAAGTTCAAAGCCAGTGTATTAGTCAGCTGGACTTAGTGCGTGGTCTCAGGAGACTGAGTGTGGTATCAACAGAAACCTTACAACTGGCAGGGATGGCCTGTGTAGTTCATGGCCACTGGGGAGCAGGAATGGAGCAGTGCTGTAGAGGGGCAGATGGGACTGGTCCCAAGGTCACACCTACTGTGGCTCATCCAGACACTCCAGAGACTGCTTTACTAATTTACTAGGTTTTTTTTTAATCCAGTGAAGTCAGATCGAAATCAACAGTCACAGCCAGGCTGGGAGACTTATGTCAAAACATAAAGGACACGAGGAATAATATAGTTTATTGTTCTCTTGGTTCAGTCCTCTACCCAGTCAAAAAACAAGAGACCAGGATTCTCAGTATACAGCATAATTGTCATGTATATTTAAAGAAATGGTTCTTCTTTAAATAGTTGTACTCTTAACAAATTTATTTTTTACTTTTATGTTCCTCCTGTCTCAGCCTCCCCAGTATAGGGATTACATGTGTGTACCACCACACCTGGCTTACAAATAATGTTTGATTCTTCTTCATATATCACAACATTTTGTGTTATAATAACCTTGGAAATTATCATGTTAATAGCTGTATTAGCAACAGGATTAATTTCAAGTAATTCATTTTTGGGGAAAGGATACTGGAAATTGAACTCAGGATCTCATGCTTGCCAGGCAGGTGTTACACCACTGAGCTAAATCCCCAGACCCTTCATTTATTTTAAATGTATATGTTAATCAGATTTTTCTAGATTAACAATATGTTTTAAATTATGCTTCAAACTTGACCCTATCCCAGTTAAGAAGGTGTACTCCTGGGAGTGGTGGCACATGCCTATAATCCCAGATTTGGGAGGATGAGGCAGGAGGATCACTGTGAGTTCAAAGCCAGCCCAGGTTTCATGAGCAAGTTTGAGGCAGCTTGTGCTACATAGTGAGATGGTACCAAGTCTCATGAATTAGGTAGATAAGGATGCCCTGGCATGAGTTGGCCTTTCTGCTAGATGGCATGTGATAGCAGTATTCACTGTATTTTTAATCACATTCTTTTGGAAAGTTTCTTCACTTTGGTTTGTTTATTATTATACTAACATAGCTCACATAGTTATTATAATAAGAGTTTGAATCAAATTTATTAGAGAAAAAATTTGCTTACAATTTTGATAACATTTTTGCAGCTGTGGTCTTATGGGGAACATTTGTTTATGCTACATGGAAAATGTCTAACCGTGGTTCCATGCAAGTGTGGAGTGTCGTCATTAGCTGGTGCTCTTGGAAAACTCAAGCATACTCAGGATCCAGGTAGAGACTCACTTTTCTATTTGTTTTATGAACATTAGCCATTTTATTAGCCCCCAGCTTCATATGTAGAATTCTGTAGCCCTCTATTTACAGTTCTGTTGTTCACTGAAATTTTTTGATCCAGGCAGCTACATTGGGGACAGTCACCTGGCCAGTGCTGCTGCATGCTGTTTTGAATGCCAGGAATCTTCTGACCTTAGGGGCAGTGAGACAGTCCTCAAGGCAGAACACCTTTCCTGTCCCTGTTTACTGTCGGGCTTGTCTCTTACCTTCATGTTGCACGGCTTGGCTTATACTTCTTGACTAATTATGGCTTACTGATTGGCAGTTATTATTAGAATTGTTTTGTTAGGAGACAGAGTCTCACTATGTAACTCAGTCTGGCCTTGAGTTCACCATGTAGCTGGCCTTGAACTCACAGGCTGTCTTCCTACCTCAGCTTTCTGATGGTGGGGATTATAGGTGTACACCATCGCAGCCAGTGAAGTTGTTAGTAAAATTACATGGATTTTTTTTTTTTACTTTTATATAATTTTTACTTAACTCATAATAGAATTCTGTTTCAGTTCCCTTTCTCATTTATGAGATAAAATACCCAACACTCCAAAGTTAGAAGAGGAAAGGTTTATTTAGCTTACAGTTTGTAGAGGTTTCAGTATACAACTGGCTGGATGCAAGGCAGGGTGGCATCTGACAGGAAAACAGTTCATGGTAACAAAAGATAGTAAAACAAGTAAGGGACAGCCACAGCACTTTCTATCCCTTGCAGTTTATCCAGGTACTGAGAATGTGTAGTACCCCACACCCTTAATCCTGCTGCTCTTGAGCCTAGCATTGTACCATGAGTCACTCAGTGCCACACACTCTAGATCCAGCCACCTCTCAAAAAGCCCCAGCCTTGACCACATGACACATTTTTGGGACATCCAGATATAAGCTAAAATAGATTCCTATCCTTTGATTTAGTTTACTCTGCACTCTGTAATCTTCATCTCAATAAACCTACATTTATTTTCTTCATGGCACTATGGGTTAAAACCAAGGACTTCTGCCAGGCATGGTGGCTCATGCCTGTAATCCCAGCACTCGGGAGGCTGAGGCAGGAGGATCATAGTAAGTTCAAGACCAGCCTGGGCTACAAAGTGAGCTCAAGGCCAGTCTGAACTGCAGAGTGAGACCCTGTCTCAAAAAGACAAAAAAAAGCCTCTCAAATTGTGAGTATTTTTTTATTGTGTTTTAATTGTTTTTTAGTTGGTTGTGTAAACAATAGTAGGTCAAAGAGTCTAGAAACTATATTTTTTGTTTTTTTTCCAGGCACTCAAACCATGTCCCACCATGTAAACTGGGAAATCTCTCCGGAATGTGGACCTGAGTCCCAGAACTCAGAGCTGTTAAGAAGAACTGTAAGTTCAGTAATTGAAAGTGATGATTGGACAAATGATGAAAATGGTTAAGATGCTTAATGTCAAAGTTGAAATACCACTTTTCTCTGTGACAAAATTTTTTATAAATGTATGATTACAGCAAAAATGTACTGCTGTTTTCAGAGTGTTTCACAGTCTTACAAATGTTTAAAGGCCTTTTCTATGAAGCTCCTAATCAGCTTACTATAATTCCAGTTAAGAAGAAAAAAAACTAAAGTAAGTTTACAGCCAGAAGTTCCAGCATCTGAACAACTTTTATCAACTATCAAGGTAAATAAAAACACTGGAAATACAACCCCCTCAAAAAAAAAAAATATATATATATATATATCAAATAACTAAAGAAAATTCTTTTTTTTTTTTTGAGACAAGGTCTCAGTGTGTAGCCTTGATCTCTAAGTGATCCTCCTGTCTCAGCCTCCTGAGTGTTGGGATGATAGGTGTGCACCACCACACCCAACTTTTTCTTAATTTTTTTATTGGCACATTGTAAGTGGGGTGGGTTCGTGAACAACAGTATAGGAATCCAAGCAGCCAAATTGATAAATTTGGAATTTAATTAGCTAAGCTCAGGACCACTTGTATACAGAGACACACACACCTGTTTCCAAGTCCAAACAAGTGGCACCAACTGGAAAGTTGCAGAGTTTTTAAAAGAGAGAATTACAAAATAAATCCTGTTGGAAACAATTTAGCTGGAATCTTACATTAATTTTTGGTTGACACCTGTATCCTGCTTCTTTGTTGAGCAGATTGATTTTTCTCCTGAGAAAAAGCTCATTCTGTTTTTCTCATGGGACTTCTGTATCCCCTGAGTAATTTTTTCATTTCCTGGGTACAGGCACTAGTTAAATGCAGGGCTCAAGATGGCATCAGTTCTGCCAAGCTACAACAGTAAGTGTACCTAATAGCATTCATCAAGCCAGTGTGGGGTTGCATGCCCGTCATCCCATCACTTAGGAGGCTGGTGCGGAGGATGGCTGTGAGTCCAAGGCCAGTCTTTCTCTCTTTTTTCTTTTTCTTTTTTTTTTTTGTTTTTGTTTTGTTTTGGTTTTTTGTGCCAGAGATCAAACTCACGACCTCAAGTTTGCCAAGCAGGCACTTACACCGACCACTGAGCTAAACCCACGGCTCTATCAAGGCCAGTCTGAATTGCATAGTCAAACCCTGTGTCAAAGAGACAAAAAACAAGAGCAGGGAATAGCTCAGCAGCGCAGCTCCTGCCTGGCAAGTGCAAGGTCCTGAGCTCAAGTCCTGGTCCCGTGTTGTCCCGTCCCCGTCCCCGCCCCACACCACACACAGAAAAGACCAAAACCAAAAGTTACAACCTTCATGATAGGGAATCTATACCTGTACCTGATGTACCTGACCCTTTTCTCCCGCATTCCCCAGTGCTTCCTTCAGCCCTCCTCTCCTTATTTATAAAGGCTTTGTTGTGGTTTTTTTCCTCCCACACTTTGTTTTCTTGCCCCTTTCTTCCTTTGCTCCCTTGTTCCCCTTCCCATTTTCTTCCTATTTCCCAATAACTATTACATATTTTGGTCTTTGTTTACTCTTTTGGTTTCCCACACCAGAGAAACAGTGTGGTATTTAAACATGTGTGTCCCAATTTAGTATTCCTTTGTATAAAAGAAAAGAAACAGCCAGGCATGGTGGTGCACACCTGTAATCCCAGCACTTGGGAGGCTGAGACAGGAGGATCACCTCAAGTTCAAGACCAGCCTGAACTATATAGTAAGACCCTGTCTCAACAACAACAACAAAATAATATAAAAAACAATCACATCTTCTTAATCCATTCATTGATTGATGGACATTTGGGTTGTTTCCAAGATTGAGCTATTACAAACATGTGCATATAAACATGGGTGTGCATATATCACTGTGGTATGATGCTTTTAATTCTTTTGGGAAGATCACAAGGGGAATCCTGGGCCAAATGGAACCTCTAGTTTTAGTTTTTTTATGACTCTCCACACTGATTTCCATAGTGGTTGCACCAGTCTGCGTTCCCACCAAGAGTGGAGAAGATTTCCTTTTTCTCCACACACCCACCAGCATTTTTTATTGGTTCATTTCTTGATGATAGCCATTCTTTCTGGGGTGAGGTGGAATCTCAATGTTGTTTTAATTTGCATCTCTCGCTGGGGGTTTAGCTTAGTGGCTTAAGCACCTGCCTGGCAAGTGTGAGGTTGTAAGTTTGACCCCTGGTACCCACCCCCCCCAAAAAAAGATCTTTAATTTGCATCTCTTGAATGACCAGTGATATTTATTTGCTATTTGTAGTTCTTCATCTGAGAAGTGTGTATTTGTCTTAGATGCCCATTTTTGGATGGAGTCTTTAAATGTAGGGGCTCTGTTTTTTTTTTTTCTTTATATGTTCTAAGTAGTCTTTTGAGGGACAGCTGGAAAAATTTTTTCACACACTGTGGGTTGTCTTTGCACTCCATTGGTAGTTTCTTTTGCTGTGCAAAAGCTTTTTAATCAGATGAGATTTCTGTTATGCTATTTTCTGTGCAAATAGCTATTTTCTGTGAGTTTTGTTCATAGAGTCTTTACCTATACCTCTGTCTTGAACAGTTTTGGCTACTCTGTCTTCTGGCAGATTTAGTGTTTTTGTTTTAATATTTAGACCTCTGAGCCATTTCAATTTTAGTTTAGTGCATGATGATACATATGGGTCTAGTTTGTTTTTGTTTTTGTTTTGGGTACCGGGGATCGAACTCACGACCTAACACTTGCCAGGCAAGTGATATGGGTCTAGTTTTAATCTGCATGTGCAAAGCCAGTTTTCCGAGCACCATTTATTTAAAAAGACCTTTTTGGGAGCTGGGGATTTAGTTCAGCCGCATAAGCACCTACCTTGCAAGCACGTGGTCGTGAGTTCAATCCCTGGTACTGATAAAAATAAAAAAAATAAACACTTTCTTCCAGTGGTACAACCGGTATGGAAATCAGCGTGGTGATTCCTCAAAAAATTAAAACTAAAATTAAAACTAGGGGTTATTTTACCTTTTTAATAGACATTTTTATAACTAACATATGTATTACATCCTTTTTGTGTGTGGTACTGATGCTTGAACCTAGGGCCTTTCGTATGAATTAGATTCCCAGCCCTTTTTTATTTTGAGATAGGGTCTTACTAAATTGCCCAGGCTGGGGGATATAGCTCAATGGCATAAGCCTGCCTGGCAAGGGCAAGGGTGAGGTCATGAGTTCAATACTCTGCACCAAAAGTAAGTAAATAAATAACTACATAAATAAATAGCCCATGCTGGTCTGGAATTTGTGATCCTCCTGTCTGACCCTCCAGGAGTTCTAAGATTATAGGTATTGGCCATCACACCCAGTTTTGTGTTATATTTTATTTTTTTCTGACTGGATGTTGGTATGTCCTCTAAAACGGCCTTGAACTGTTGGTGATCCTCCTGCCTCAGCTCCTGAGTGCTAGAGAATTACATTCCCACCCCGTCCAGCTTGTATTACAATTTAAAGTTGTAAGAGTTGTCCAAAACCGGCTGCTTTGACTTTCACAGTCTTTTCATTAGATTAGTGTTGTGGTATTGACATAGTATGATCTCTGCACTAACTATGTAATTTAGATTTCTTTGTTTTTGTGGAAATTGAGGAGAGGAGTATTTGAGACAGGATCTCATAGTTCAGGCTGACCCCAAATTTGGCGATCCTCCTGTCTCAGCCTCCTGAGTTCTGGGATTACACATGCACTACCACAGCTGGCCTGTAATTTAGCTTTCTAAAGATTGGAATTTCTAGAGGAAGAAAAAAAAGAGAAAAAAATAGGGAAAAAAACCAGAAAATTTGAATTTCTTGGTGCAAATTTCTAAATACTGTTTAGTGAATAAATACTCATACACAAATAAAATGTCAATCAGGGCACTACTATGTTATTATTAATTTTTCTTAAAGGATCATGAGATTAGATTTCATCCTGGAATGGTGGTGCACACTTGTAATTCCAGCTATTCAGGAGGATGACAAATTCAAGGCCAACCAGGGCAATCTAGCAAGACCCTATCTCGTAAAAAGAGGGGGATCCAGGGATGTAGCTCAGTGGTAGAGAACACCTAGGTTTAGTCCTCAGCATTCCTCTTGCCCCTCCAAAAACATTAGGATCTCTGAACCCTTGAGGTTTTTTTCCCCACTGTACTTTTTTCTTAACTCGTTAATTTATACTGTTAGTGATTTGAGAAAATGTGCTAGGAAATTTTAAATTCATAGTGACATTTATTAATGTGCCAGACTGAATACTTCAATTCTGCCGTTTCAGAATGGTTCAGAAAAACACATTGAGGTGGAACTACGTAAATTTTTGGCTAAGTGGACACCTGACCCTCCTACTGCAGTTGGGGACATAATAGCAGGACTCCTGGAAAGAAGTAAAGCAGAGCCATCATTTTATCCCCGGAACTGCCTAATTCAGCTTGTCCAAACTCACATGCTGTCCTACAGGTAGATGCTGTGTACCCCAGGCTTTACACACATGACTCTTTTGACCTTGTTTTTCACGGTTGACTTTTTTCAATCGTCCTGATTTTTTTTTCTTAGCTTGTGCCCTGGCCTAATGGACACTGCCTTGGAGAAAACAGATGTCCAGATGCTACAGCTCTGTCTGCAGCAGTTCCCTGACATTCCTGAGTCTGTCACATGTGCTTGCTTAAAAATCTTCTTGAGGTAAGTTAGGATCCAGGGATCTTCTTTCACTGTGTTTTAAATCTCTTATATTGATTCCTAAATTTTTTTTTTTTTTTGTACTGGGGATCGAATTTGACCTCACACTTGCCAGGCGATCTCTTGTGCCCTGAGCTAAACCCCCACCCCCAATTCCTAAAATTTTGCCTGCTCAGTAAATGAACAGAAAGTTCAAAGAATGAGAATTAACCTGTTGCTTTTAATTAACATCATAGCATTGGTGATGACAGTCTTCAAGGAATTAATATCAATATGGAGTCAGTTTTTGATTATAGTAATACTGAACAAGATGAGAAAATGGAAGAGCAACCTGAAATTCTTCGAAATGGCTTCAAGCCTGAAGACAGTAACTGCAGCAACTGTAAACAGGAGGTAAATGAAGAGCCTCAGGATTCAACAGAAGAGACTGCCTCGTGCCCTGTGATCCCCGAGAGAGCAGCTCTCTTGTATCCTTGGACCTGGCTCCCCCTTCCCCCATGGCTTTCCATGCCAAGCAAAGTGAAAGAGTAATTAGACAATTTAAGGATATTCTATCTTCTGTTTTTTCCAGCTTCTGCTTAAAAATTATACATTCAAATGATTTGCTTAAATTTGTTTTCTTAGTTTAGTTAAAGCTGGGCATGGTTGCATATGCCTGTAGTTCCAGCCCTGAGGAGGCTGGAGCATGAGGACTACCTCAAGTTCAAGGCGAGCCTGGGTCACATAGATTAAGGCCTCCTTGAACTCCCGAGTGAGACCCTGCCCACACACTCACAGTAGGGAAGATACTAGTTGAGCTATACTAAAGTCTATATAATGTCTAAAAGGTAGTATCCTAGCCAGACATGTTGGGGCGTTACTATAATCTCAGCAGTTGAGAGACTGAGGCAGGAGGATCACCATGAGTTTGAGACCAGCCTGGGCTACATAGTGAGGCCTGTCTCATTTAAAAAAAAAAAAAAGTATTCTAAACAAATATTAATTACTATATTTATAATACTGAGGTATTCCAGATAAATGTGAATGAGTTAGATAAGTAGTACTTTTGTATAAATTTAGGAAGATAACTCATTTCTTAATGGAATAACATTTTATTTATTATGGGTCAAACCCAGGGACACTCTACCACTGAGCAATATTCCAGTCATTATTTTAAGGTAACGTCTCACTGAGTGACCAGGCTGGCCTCACACTTGTCAGTCCTGCTGCATCAGCCTCCCCAGTAACTGGGAATACAAACATGAACAACAGTGCACAGCTTAACTTTTATTTATTGAAGTGAGATTTTTCCTTTAGTCCCAAGTAGAAATGGCATTCTTCATTCGGCGTACAGTGAGACGTTTCTTCTGCCTCACCTGAAGGATATCCCTGCGCAGGATATCACAGTGAGTGTTCTTGGGAGGCCTGGAAGACCGCAGTATGGAGTTACACTGTGCAGCGCCACTCTCGGCCGCTGTGGGGGCGCTGCGACCCTTAGCAGATTCCCGGACGGCTGAGGCCTGTCCAGCCCGCGCGGTGAAAAGCGGTGCCTCAGGCCTAGAGTGGTTCTGGGTGGTAGCGCTTGGTGTGTCACTTCTGCCAGGCTTCCAAGTCCAGGTGAAGCCATCTGCGTGAGGAATGATTGATACTAACATGGATGCTGAGAGAAAAATTCTCTGCCTGTTGTTTACAGATAGAATAAATTGTTCATGAAGCCAGATGAGCTCCTCGGTGTTGGCAGAGACTACTCAGTTCTGTGCCCCCAGATAGATGGCCTAATTGTGTGATGTGTGGTTAAATTGAACAACCTCCGAAATTTCTTTCCAGTAACTATTCAATTTATAAATAAGGAGAAGTATTTTGCCAAAATAATAAATTGACCTTTTTTCCCCCTTCTAGCTATTTCTCCAGTATTTGTACTTCCTCTACCTGAAGTGCAGTGAGAACGCTACTATGACCCTTCCTGGAATACGCCCTCCAACTCTGAGCCAGGTCAGACCATGTTTCTGGAGGAAAGCTTGTATGCGGTGTCAGCGGCTGGTTTGTCCTTGTCCCTTCTGTGGGGAGACCGTGTGACTCTCCTCTCTCGTTACATACGCAGGCCCCTGGCAGTTTAAGTGGCGGTCTCTCAGTGGATTAGATAGTTTTCTAGATCCAAAGTTCTCTGTGATACAGTTTAAACTGCTGATTCTTCACTGTGACCCTGCCCAACAGTTCCCCAGCCTTGTGGGGAGAGGAGAAGGGTTTGTGCCCATCGTAGGCTGCCTCCCTAATCTCTCTAAGACAGAGAATGCAGCCTGTGTGTGGCGGCTCACTCCTGCCAGCCCAAAAGCTGCACCGCAATTCTTACACATGGGAGGCTGAGGCCGAAAGATTGCTATGAGTTCGAGGCCAGCCTGGGCAACATAAACAGATCTTCAGTGAGTATTACTTTGTTTTGAGTCAGGATCTCGCTGTGTAGCCAGGCTGAAGTCACCTTTGCAGTGTTCCTGCCTCAGTCTCTCAAATGGTCCACCACAACCAGCAGTATATCTATGTATATTTCAGTTTTCAGAATGCCACACTACCTTTAGGAAGAACTGTGACAGCTCTCAGCACCAAGAATCAAGGTCTTATTTTTCCCATTCTTCCTGTCACTTGAACCTATTGAGCTTTTTACTCTTTACAAATAGGTAACAAATGTTACCATATTTTAGTTTGTCTTCTAAGAGCTACTGACTCAGGTCATTTTTCTGTTGTATTTCCTGTGTGTGTGCATGTGCGCACATGTGCGCTATTAAAACACATTAAACTTTTCCTGTATGGCTTGTATCTTTCCACTCCTTTTTTTTTTTTTTTTTTTTTTTTTTTTTTTTTTTTTTTTTTTTTTTTTTTTTTTTTTTTTTTTTTTTTTTTTTTTTTGAGACAGGGTCTCACTATGCAGTTCAGGCTGGCCTTGAACTCAGTATGTAGCTGAGGCTGGCCTCGAACTCGTAGCAGTCAGCCTTCTCATTGCTGGCATTGCAGGCATGCACCACCACACCTGGTTTAAATTTAAGAGTCTTTACTTTTTCTGTTTGTTTTCAGATTATGGATTGGATATGTCTACTTCTGGATGCTAATTTTACTGTTGTCTTAATGATACCAGAAGCAAAAAGGCTACTGATAAACCTTTACAAGTTTGTGAAATCCCAGGTTTGTGATTATTTAATGCATCCAGATTTGATTTGTGTGTGTGTGTGTGTGTGTGTGTGTGTGTGTGTGTGTGTGTGTGTGTGTGTGCGCGCGCCAGGAATTGAACTTATGACCTCATGCTTGCCAGGCAGGTGCTGTGCCACTGAGCTAAACTCCTGGGCCCACATCCTGATTTTATCTATGTCTCTAAATTACAATCTATTCTTTTGTTTGTGGAGGGACTGTGGGTTTGCTCAGTGGTTAAGAGTATTAACATAAACAAGGGCTAGATTCAGTCTTTAGCACCCTCAAGAAAGTTGTTCATTGAAAAATTGTAAGTAATGGAAAATTTAATGATATGTAGAAGTTAGGGTAAAACTGATGGTGAAACTACTTTTTTTTTTTTCTTTCAGATAAATGTTTATTCTGAGCTCAACAAAATTGAAGTAAGTTTTCGGGAGCTGCAGAAATTAAATCAAGAAAAGAACAGCAGAGGTTTGTATTCAATTGAAGTGCTGGAACTCTTCTGACATTGCCAGCGTTTCCTTCAGAGACATTTTGTGAAGCTTTTATGTGAAATCTTCCACCTCAGCCAGGCAAGAATGGTTTTGTTCATAACCATCTGCCAGTGTCCAGAGGAGAGAGTGTCTGCAAGTCCCTGGATCATCGTACACTGATGTTCCTCGGGGATTGCAGGCTTGCTGGCACCCATTCAAGAGGGGACATTGCTACCGGGAGGTTATTACCTTTTTTAAAGTATGTGACTGAGCTGATTTTAAGTAAACTTGCTTGTGTATTGATAAAAGCCTAATTTCTTACCATGTGTCTTGAATAGTTTTTCTTTCAATAAAAAAAAATCCCTGTTGACACAGAATATCATTTTATCAGTGTGAAGTTGCCCAGGACAAGCTGGTGCTGTGACAGAATGGGTGCCACAGCAGAACAAGGAGGGGCCGTCACACAGGCGGAGCTGGCTCCTGCCGTTTTCCTGTCCCTTTCCTGCCTCGCTCACCTTCCAGACCTAAGAAAAGCAGCTTCTCCTTTGTTCTTAGATGACCGCTCTGACCAGCGGATGATACCAATCAGTTAGGATGTATTACAGATTGGCAGTGGACTTTCTAGTTTTAACTGTTTGGATTAGGACAAACGGAAACCTCAAGTGTGATTCTAGAGCACAGATTTACAGGCCTCTTCTTAGGTCATGTACTTAATGTAACAGGCATAGCTGTAGCACCCAGTCAGCTCTCAGTTATTTTCTGTTTTTGTTTGTTTTCAGTGCAGGGGATTAAACTCAAAGCACAGAGTTTTTAGTGTTTGAGGTTTTGTTTTTGTTCTTGTTTTATTTTGGGTTTTTTTGCTGCATCTGGGATGGAATTCACAGCCTCTCGTTTACCAGGGTGGGCCCTTAACCAACTAAGCCAAACCCCATAGCTCAAAGCACAGAGGTACATTCTCAGCTCCTTCCTTCCTTTGTTTAGAAATGGTCTTCCTTGGGGCTGGGGATTTAGCTCAGTGGCATAAGCACCTACATGGCAAGCACAAGGTCACAAGTTCAATCCCCTGTACCACAAAAAAAAATTTAGGAAGACCATTTCTTTTTTTTTTTTAACTAAACCGAGCTTGAATTTGTAACCCTCCTGCCTCAGCCTCCCAGAATTGTGGGATTACTAGTATGTACCACCATACCCCTGACTTTCTCCATCTTGTTTTGTTTTGTTTTGTTTCACAGACAGGATTTACTTTCCAAAAGAAGGAAATGCAGGTTGGCTTTGAACTTGTTTATGTAGCCCAGGCTGGTCTCAAGCTTCAGTCCTCGTGCTCAGCCTCTCAAGTGGTATGATCACAGACTTGGGCCACCACTCTCCTGGCTCCTCAGTTGTTCCTAATCTCTGTAGTCTTGAAAGAGAAAAAACTAAACAGTGGATTTCAGAGAAAACAAGCAACTAATCTTTATTGGCAGGTAGTTTATACAGACATTTTGTTCTTCATGACTGCTGATTTAATGGTTCTTGTAAAGTTTAATCTGGTTTATAAATTGGAAGCAAATTACTGATGATTAAGATGTCCTTTTTTTTTTTTTTTTTGGAGACAAAGTCTCACTATGTAGTTCAGATTGGCTTTCAACTCACCATATAGTCCAGGCTACTCTCAAATTCAGAGATCTTGCTAGGAGTGGTGGCTCACACCTATAATCCTAGCACTCAGGAGGCTGAGGCAGGAGGATCATTGTGAATTTGAGACCAGCCTGGGCCACAAAGTGAGCTCAAGGCCAGCCTGAACTGCATAGTGAGACCCTGTCTCAAAAAGACAAAACAAACAAAATTTCAGAGATCTTCCTGCCTCAGCCTCCCAATTGCTATGGTTACAGGCACACACCATCACACCCACCTTGACTGACTTTAAAACCAAGGTGCTAAAGAAATAAATTTTTTAAAAATTAAAAAAATGTGCTGATTGGGTGTGGTGGCACATCTGTAATCTCAGCAGTCTGGAGGCTGAGGCAGGAAGATTGCTGTGAGTTGGAGGCCAACCTGGGCTACATAGTGATTTCAAGGCCAGCCACAACTAGGGTGAGACCTTGTCAAAAAAAAAAAAGGGTGCCACAATCTGAATTACTGAATTTAGAAATTTAAAAGCAAGGGTGCATCTTTCCCTTTCCTCAAGCTTAGCTTGGACCCCTGCTCAGCAGGTGTGCAGTGAGTGGCTGAATAGTCTCATCTGACTGTAGAGAAACAGTTGTAAGGCCTTGCAGTGGTACCTTCTTCTGGAAAGTGCATCCTTGTTCATATGCAGGCAGCGTGTCTGCTGCCTCTATAGACTGTTATACTTTAGAATTTAAATTATTTTAAAAAATCATGTGGCATTGTTTCTGATGATAAAGTAATTGTTCTCTAAATTGTGCTCCACTTGCTGTAAAGTTTGTATTTTCTGAAGGAAACATAGGCTAACAGATGAACGCTAACTACTACTTAACATTCATGTGCTTTTTGTCCCAACCTTTTTCTTTTTTGAGTCTCTCTGTGTAGTCAAAGGCTGGCCTTGAACTTGCAGCAGTCCTCCTGCCTCTGCCTCCTGAGTGCTGGGATTACAGGGGAGCACTAACACACCCAACTGAGCCTTGTTTTGATAAATGTCTGCTGAGTATAGTGGAGTCCACTGTGAGTCTCGTAAGGTAGAACTGTAAAAGGAAGGTGGGCTTTCTGCACGTGTTCTTTTATAACAGCTTAATCCTAAAATACACACACACACACACACAGTACCTATCACCCAAATTTACCTGTTGGTAACATTCTACCATGTTTGTTTCTAAACTACTTTGGGAGTTATTTTCAGACATTGAGACTCTTAAATTTAATCCCATGAATACTTCACCTTAATCCTCTAAAACAAAGAGCGTTTTTCTGTGTGACCACAGTACAGTGACCACATGTAGAACATTAATATTACATAGATCTCTGTCAAGTATTTCTACAGTTGCTGCCACTTACTGCTGGACTTGTTGCCCCCTAAGATTCATTCAACAATTACGCATTACATTTAGTTTTCATGTTGTTTAAATCTGGGATAATCCCCCAGCCATTGCCTTTTTAAAGAGTCCAGACCAGTTGCTCTGTAGTGTCCTTCAATTTGGATTTGCCTGGTTCTTGCCACAGTAGACATCACAGAGTTTGCTGCCAAGAATGCTGCGAAGACAGAAAAGACGGCATCAGGATCCCTGCCATCTGCGTTGTCCGTCCTGGATTGTGAAACATCAGGTCACCTAGTTAAGGCGGGGTTACCAAAGCGTTCTGCCCTAAAGCTGCCTTTTCTTGTTATACTTTGTAAGTAATCTATATTTTTGAGAGACTAAGAAAGTATACCCTGCTCCAGCATCCTTTTTCCCCAACACATTAATTGCCTTTTTGTTTTGTTTTTTGTTTTTTACGCAGTGCTTGGGGTCATATCCAGGGCCTTCCGCAGTTTAGGCCAGCGACAAACCCGCACGTCCCCCCGTAATACCCAAACCCTTTCCATGAGGCACGAGACCTAAAACACCCGTCCTCGGGAAGCTTTCCACCTCCGAAAGCAGCAGCGCTGGGTGAAGCCCTAGGAAGCACCTCGCGCGCTTGCCAGGAGCTTCCTCTCCCGTACCTAGACGGGGTCCCGGAGGAGAATGAGGCGCCCAGGCAGGGAAGAGGCGGCATTCTCCACCGGTCCCCTCACGCTGGCTCTGGCTCCCCAGGGAGGGCGCAGCCCTGGTTCCACAGCTTGAGCTCCAGGCTGGGTTTTTTCACTGCGGGTAGGAACTAACAAGGTCGCCCAACGCGCCGTCCTGGCCTCACTGCACTTGTGCGCTAAAGATTCAAGTAGTACTGAGCACCGAAGCGCTGGTTCCAAAGACTGCTCCCCGCCCCACTCACCAGGGCAGGACTCGGTCTCTTCTTTACCCGGGCCATAAAGATCCGGGGTCACAGAGCTAAGCGCTTCCCTTCAAGTGTATTTTTAGGGTAGAGCTAAGGGTGGGCTTAAAAGACGGAGTGTGACATCTTTCTGACTGCGGGCTCCGTCTTTCTTCTGGAAGAAACTGAAGTCCTAGGTAATCAGCCGTACCGACTGAGGCTGTAGAGAGCTCAACAGATGGAATATTTTGCATTGTGTTTAGTGTCTCAAAAAAATTTTTTTCCCGGAAAGATTAGTATATTCTTTGCCGAGAATACATAGAAATTTATTTCCTGCAGTTCTTTTGGTGCGCTGTGAAGGACCGAGGGGACCAGACCTGGATGGGTACATGGAGGAGGCCTGTGAAAGGGCCCTGGTCAGCATCACTTGTGAATGGGAAGGGAAGAAAGTAGGGTGAACAAGTGGAAATCCCCAGGTGGGGTGGGGGCAGAGCTCCTGGAATGGTTCCCAGCAGACCTGCAACCCGCTTGTCCCGAAGGCATCCCGTCACCAGTGGGAGATGACCCTCCTGAGCGTTCTCTCCCGGGGAGGAGTCAGAGGATGGCTGTTCCTCCTTGTGCCATCCTCCTGCAGGGCACGCCCTGGCTCTACCCATCCCTGGTGTCGCTCTTCCCCCAGCGTGGCCTGTGAGCACCTTTCCTTTCCCCCCTCCTGCACCCCTTCAGACAGGGTCTCGCTGTGTAGTTCAGGCTGGCCTTGAACTCACGTTGTAGCCCAGGCTGGTCTTGAACTCAGACTTGCAATGATGATCCTGCCCTCAGCCTCCTGAGTAGTGGGATTACACGAGTGTCTGATAGTTTCTAACCCCAGTTGCATCCTCTTCCCCTCAGCTACCTCAGGGTTTTCTGTTCCTCTAAGAGGTTGGTTTCAAGCAGTATCAGAGAAAACCAAGCCCAGGCCTTCTAAGTCAGAATCCCAGGCCAGTCCTGTCCCACATTTTTCTAGGTCACTGCTAGCGAGTGCCCAAGTCTGTACCCAAATCCCCTGTACCTGTTGCATCGTTCCTCTTGGGGCTCTGCCCACTGATTTAGTCCCACTGTGTCTCAACAATTCTTCCTGATCAGGACACACTCTTGTTTACACAGTGGTTGGGGCTCAGCATGTCTGAAAGAGAGAACTCCCATGAGAGAACAGAGGTAACACCAAAGATAGAAGCCAGCGCAGGCCTTTCCTGCACAGGACCCGCCAGCCAGGGCCTGAGCACAGGTTCCAGATTATGCAAGGCTCCCTCCAACGGTGCAGTGAGACATCTTACAATAGCGATCAGGGATGGCAGGACTGAGATGTGGTGCTGTCCCTACTTTTCTCCCTTGCCAGGGTAAATGACGGTTTACCTAGAGTTTGCACAGTTTCCAAAAGAGAGAAAATACCTAAACAGTCAGCCCAGAAGCCAATATAAAGGTCTGCCTAACCAGATATGGTGGTGCATGCCTGTAATCCCAGCACTGAGAGGCTGAGGCAGGAGGATCGATGCAAGTCCCAGGCCACTGTGGGCTGCATAACTGAGTTCAAGGCCAACCTGGACTACAGACACAGACCGTGTCTCAAAAAAAAAAAAAAAGAAAAAAAGTACAACCCAGTGGGCTCCCCTCCTGTCTCTCAGAAGCTATTCCTATTTCCCATTCCTTTTGCCAATAAATTTTCCTACTCTTAAAACAAAACAAATCATGTTTTCACATCAACAAAATGAGTGCGGGGTATGGTGCACGCCTGTAATTCCAGGACTCAGAATTCCAGGACTGAGGCAGGAAGATCACCTGGGAGTTCTAGGCCAGCCTCCGCTACATGGTGAGTTCAAGGCTTGCCTGAACTAGAAAGCAAGAGCCTTCCTAAAAAAAAAAAAAAAAAAAAAAAAAAAAAAAAAAAAAAAAAAAAAAAAAAAAAAAAAAAAAAAAAAAAAAAAAAAAAAAAAAAACAAGAAGAAGAAGAGGAGGAGGAGAAGGAAAGAAAGAGAAGAAAAATTTCTCCCCACCATTCATCTTTTTCTTTTTTTTTGGCGGGGGTTGGGGGGCAATAGTCTTGCCGAGCCTGGCCTCAAACCTCGTGCCTCAGCCACACGAGTGGCTGGATTACAAGTATGAATGTTGGTTTTTGTTTTGTTTTGTTTTTGTTTTTGTACTGGGGATCGAACTTATGATCTTGCGCTTGCCAGGCAGGTGCCGGGCCGCTGAGCTATATACCCGGCACCTGCCGGGTATGATATATAAGGAAGGAATGACAAACAGCAAGTGTCCGCTTATAATCATCAACCCAACCCGACTGCAAAGTTCTTTTCTAAGGAAGAAAAGGCTCCACAGCTTTGGCCAGCAGAGAAGCAACTCAGCGTGTTCAGGCGGTGTGTCCAGCCAGAGCTCCAATCTGAGCCCTGAACTCGTGTTTAGAGGGAAATAAGAGTGTAGTGGAGGAAAAAGGGTCCACTGACAGCAAAATCACATGATCGTCAGAGGGCAGCCCCTGTCCTGGCATTACCACTGCCGAGACCGTAATACGAGTGTCCAGAGGAGAAGTGACAATCAGACCGCGGATGCCTATTTACGATACCCTACAGCAAAGCTCTTCTCTGACAAGGAAAAAATTCAGCTATGCCAAAAAGAGTTACAAGTGTTGGGCAGCAAGCTCGCCATCACCCCTGCGACCCACTCTCCCTCAAAGAACTGCGCAAGTACCCGCCCAGAGCTCTCGGAGCCAGTCCGCCCAGCCCAGGAAGCACGGAACGAACTGTCTCCGGGCGGAAGCGCCTCTGCCCTCACCTAAGATGGCGGCGAGGGCGGAGCTGGCGGCCGGAAGTGGCCGCTGGTGAGTGATTGGTGGATAGCGATAGCAGAAGCCGTATCCGCACTGAAACCGCCTCGTGGTGCAGAGCCCCGAGGCGCTTTCCGAAATTTATGGGATGCAGGAAATCCGCAATCTAGATTGCCAGATCGGGCCGATTTTGAGCAAGGTGATGGGCGAGCGGAACCGCGACCTAATGGAAGCGGCTTACCTCAGCGTCCGCTGCTCCTAGGGCTTACTCGGTGAGGGCCCCCTACCACTACCGGGCCCCGCGGGTCAGTCCCGGGCCCGGGCCGCGGAGCTCCGGGCGGCGCCGGCCGGCCTGGTGCGGGCTGCAGGTCTCAAGTGCGTCGCGACACGTCGCCTGCAGTGTCTTGTGGAGCCGTCCCGCACTTCATTCCCCGATCCGCGCTCCGCGGTCCGGCTCCACACCCGGGTGCGCCAGTCCATCCGTTTCCCGAATTTACCACCTAATGACATTGTTTTCCAAAGAACAGATTTCTCTTTTATATTGACACCTTGGCCATCTTCCCCGTCCCACCCCCAGGAATTACTTCACCCTGGCAAGTGGCATCTCAACCTTCAAAATTGGAGGGGAGGAGCTGGGGATTTAGCTCAGTGGCATAAGTGCCTGCCTGGCAAGTGTGAGGTCCTGAGTTCAATCCCCGGTCCCTGTACCAAAAAAACAAAACAAAACAAACAAAGTTGGAGAGGAACATCAACTGCAGGCCCTGGCCTTTGGGCACTTGAACGTGTTCTTGGTAGGGAACTAAGGCACTTGCAGTTCAAGCCTCCTTATGTTCTTTACCCCCAAACACTAATGATAAGGCCCGATGAGAAGGGATGGGGCAGTAAATACGGAGCAGTCCCAGGCTTCGGGAAGAAAGCTGACTTAGGAATGAGCAGAGTGAAGGGCATGGAGTTGAAACAGGTACACCAGACATGTGCTGTCTGTGAGAATTTACTGTGACATTGAAGAGAAAATTGTAACGCCTGTAATCCCAGCACTGGGAGGCTGAGACCGGACCTTTGAGAGTTGGAGACCAGCCCTGGCTTAGAGTGAGCTCAAGGCCAGCCTGAATTGCATAGTGAGACCCTGTCTCAAAAAGACAAAGAAAAGAATTGCAAAAGTACATCTAGGGGCTGGGGATTTAGCTCAGCGGCATAAGCTCTTGCGTTACAAGCAAGTGGTCCTGAGTTCTATCCCCGGTACCAATAAAAAAAATTTTTTTTTGTTTTAAAGTACATCTAGCTCCCATGTGGAAATTTCTCGCCATACCTGGGTTGCAGAACAATTCAGTCCAATTAATGGGGGAGTGTAACAGAACCTTTCGTAAAGGTTGGAAAGTCTTCAAAAATTTGAATCGGGGCAGGGATTTAGCTCAGTGGCATAAGGTGCTAAGCTTATAAGCACCTACCTGGCAAACGCAAGATTGTGAGTTCGATCCCCGGTACTGAATATTTTTTTGAATCAAATGACGCCCTTACCCACAGCTGTGCGTTAGACCCCTGTCTCCCTGCAGACAGCCAGACTGTGATGTGACTGAATCATACTCCCAGGCTTATGAAAAGACTTAGACCTAATTTTAGAATAGTTACTATATTGGATTCTCAGTTAAGATCCCCGAATTTTTAAGCACTTTATTTCATTCACCAAGAAACAGGTTCCCAAATTCCACCTCTGGCTCAATACATCTTGTCAAGGACATAAATCCATGAAAAGCTGACAAGAAATAACCGGATGTAGGAGCCCAAGCCTGTAATCCCAGTACTCAGGATGCTGAGGCAGTAAGATTGCAGAGTTGGAGGCCAGCCTGGACTACACAGTGAGTTCTAGACCAGGCTAAAATACATAGCAAAACCCTGTCTCAAAAAACCAAAAGAAAATGTAAGTAATTTAGAATAGTAGTGGGATATGTTTTAAGATAAGAGTGATTAATTCCTAAAATACTTGTGTCCATTTGCCATAATGCCTATGAGGTCACTTTAGAATTGGGTCCTCAGGAAAGGTCTTAAGGACATGAGATTTGGAATATAGCTATCTCTCCACTTATACTGCTACAATAAAACACCTGAGATTGGATAATTTAGAAAATCAAAAATTCATTTTCTCATAGTTCTGGAGTCTAGGGAATCCAAGATCAAAGCAGTGGCATTTGGGGTTTTTTTTGGCTGGGGGCGGTGGGGAAACAGGGTCTTTCTATGTAGTTCAGACTGACCTTGAATTCACTGTGTAGTCTAGGCTGAGCTCAAACTCCCAGCAATCCTGCCTCAGCCTCCCAAATGTTGAGATTACAGGTATGCACAATGCCCCCAGCTAAAGCAGTGGCATTTGATGTCTGGTGAAGCCCTTCTACCTCCTCATATGGTGAGTAACTTATACAGCAAAGTCACAACGTGGGTGCAATGTGGTCAAATTACAGTCAATTTGTAGGATTACAAATTTAGCTACTTAGCTAACACTTAATTCAGTAAGGAGCCAGGCATGGTGGGCACACCTGTAATCCTAGCACATGGAGGCAGAGGCAGGAGGATCATCATGGGTTCAAGGCTGACCTGTGCTACATACACAGTGAGACCCTGTCTCAAACAAAAGAAGTGAGTCACATAGCATGGCTACATTGGAAAGAACAAAGGTTGAGTTCAGTGTTCTGGGTATCTGATGCCTCGCTCAATTTACTGGACCAGGTAGTGCTAATTAGAGTATAATCTCAAATGCTATTTATCTCTTAGGGAGGGAAGCCAATTTGGCCATTGCTTCTCCATCTTTTTTTTTTTTTTTTTAAATCAGTACCAGGGATCGAATTTACGACCTCATGCTTGCAAGGCAGGCACTTATGCTGCTGAGCTAAATCCCCAGCCCTTGCATCTCCATTTTGTTCCTCCAGGCACACACTTTTTTTCTTTTCTGGGGAGGAAAAAAGAGAAAACAGGGTCTTGATAGGTAGTTCAGGTTGGCCTCAAACTCATAGTGGTCCTCCTGGCTCAACCTCTCAAGTGCTGCAACCACAGGTGTGCGCCACCATCTCCAGCCACAATCTTGGTATCTTTATACTGACTTCCTCCCTGTTTGTTTGTTTTTTTTTTTTAAATAAGGTGTCACTATGCAGTTCAGGGTGGCCTTGAACTCACTACGTAGCCCAGGCTGGTTTTGAACTCTCAGGAGATCCTCATGCCTCAGCCTCCCAAGTGATGGCATCACAAGAAGGGTGCACCACCATGCCAAGCTCCAACCGCTCTCATGCCTCTTATTGTATATTAATTTCTATCCAACCTAGCTGTCTGTAATATCAAGAGGGTCTGGACATCAAGACAGTTGCTGGTAGCTGTCCACTGCAGCTGGACATGATGGTACACATCTGTAATCCCAGTACTCTAGGGCTGCCAGGATGATTGCCAATTTGAGCCCAGGGTGAGAAATTTAGCCATACCCTGCCTCAAAATAAAGAAGGGCTAAGACCGTGGTGTGAAGGTCCCGGGTTCATTCCTGCAAAGCAACAACAAAAAACATCACGCATAACCAGAAGGTGAGGTGAAGATTTGAATTAGACCTCAAAGCCTTGCTGAGCGCCCCTGAGGCTGGTTTAATGAAAGCTTCAAATACTGAAGTATCCAGCCCTTTCCCCAACCTGCAGATCGCTGGGTTTTATGTTGGGTTTCCCTGCAGCCACTGCCACCATGCCAGGAAAAGTTCTGCAGCATAGTTGCCCAGGTGCTATTAGAAAGAAATTCCTAACGTAGGCTGGGGATTTAGCTCAGCAGCATAAGCACCTGCCTTGCAAGCATGCGGTCGTGAGTTCGATCCCCGGTACCGATTTAAAAAAAAAAATTCCTGACGTCTGGAGCTCCATGGAAGCCTCTCAATAGATTGGTACCTGCTCTGCTGCCACCTTAGCAGCTTGCTCCAGCTGCCTTCTAGTTCCTGATACTATCCCATCCTCGGTGGAGTTCTTACACTCATCCAGCAGATGGCAACAGCCAGCCACTTCCGGTAAGTGGATTCTGAAGAAAACTGATGGCTAGCATGGTGGCACTCGCTAATAATTCCAGCACTCAAGAGGCTGAGGCAGGAGGAACACTGTGAGTTGGAGGACAACCTGAACTACATAGTAGGACCCTATCTCAAGAAAGAAAAAAAAAAAGGAGTTTCTAGTAGCCAGGCGTGGTGGCGCACTCCTGTAACCCCAGCATTTGGGAGGCTGGGGCAGGTGGATCATTGCAAGTTCGAGACCAGCTTGGGCTACAAAGTGAGACCAAGGCCAGCCTGAACCACATAGAAAGACCCTGTCTCAAAAAGACTTTTTAAAAAAAAGAAAAGTCTCTAGTGATGGCCAAGCCTCACTACTAAAATTCTATGGAATCTACCTCCTTTCCAGCTTTAGTCATTTTGTTGAAAATGCCTCGTTGACCTTCGTCCTTGTCTTTGTAGGTCAACCATTCTGCACAAAAGCAGGCTGCTGCTCCAATGTGAGCCTGGTGTGACCAAGCTGCAGCGGAGGCCGTGTACCCCACCATGCTCTTGGAGGCGCGCTCTCCTGCAGGCCTCGCTGACCTGCCACTTCTCAGCGGGCAGCACCATGGGGTGGGGGGCGCAGCTTTTTCCCAAAGTTTGATTGTTTATACAGAGGATATAAAAGACGCGAACTCAGGGAAGCAAAGTAGAATGGTGATTACCAGAGGCAAAATAAGAGAATCAGAGAGAAGTCGGTTTAAGGACATGAATTTTATTTAGACAGGAGGAATAATTTCAAGAGATCTACTGATCAGCAGGGTGACTATCAGCAAGTGTTCTACCACCAGATAAGAATTTTAGCCCGTTTTGTTTTAACCAGAGAGAGGTCCCTGGCCCCACTTGGTGGGTTTTCTTATTGAAAGGCAAAAATGTTTTTAATTGCTCCCTCAAAGGCATCCCCTGGTTTGTGTGTGGAGTGACCCTGGTGGCGACAGAGTTGCAAAGAAGCAAGGGGGTGGGCTGGGGACTCTGCATACCTTCTGGGCTTCCTGAGTGCTGCTTTTCTCTTTGTCAGTGCTGAATACTTCATTCAAATGCAGAATATTCCTATTTTTCCTGAGAGCTGAGAGAAACACAGTACTAAATTTACAGACCTCTTATTCTTGGTCACCCTTGAGGATGGAAATCGCTTTATTATAATGCATGTAATTCAATACATCTTCTGCGTTTCGACTTCTCTTTCCACCGCAGCCTGATGACCCTTACTTACATTTGTATCACCAGCTCTGACTTCCTAGATTCCAGTTTACTCAGCCTAATTAACATTTCCAACTAGATATCTCAAACTTAAATACCCACAGTGGAATTCTTGGTTTCCCCCCACACCTGCTGGGCTCCTCAAACCCATCAGCTTCCTGGCTCCCGGCCTCTCATTCCCCTCACTCCTCCAGTGTCAGCAAGTCCCCAGTGCCCCACCTGATGTGTGCGTACTTCCCACTTGCCCCCGTCTCCATTCCCACCCAGCCATTTTGCCAGGCTTCCTGCATCCCTTCCTCTCCTTACCGTAACTGCCCTCAACTGATCTTTTTTTTGTTGGTATCGGGAATCGAACTTGGGAGCTTGAGCTTGCCAGGCAGGCGCTTATGACGCTGAGCCAAATCCCTGGTCCAATCTTCCCACTTTCATTCTGGCCTTTCTCCTACTCAGATAGTCTCTCCACAGCAGTAAAAGTGACCCTAAAACTTAGGTCAGGCTCATCCACACATGTTCCTTTAAAAGTTGTGGTTCAACCAGCACAGTGGCACACACAGACTTGTCATCCCAATAGTCTGAGAGGCTGAGGTAGGAGGGTTGCAAGTTCAAGCCCAGCCTGGAAAATTCATCAAAATAAAAAATTAATGGGCCAGGGGTATAGCTCAACAGCCTAAGTGCCTGCCTGGCAAGCTCAAGCTCCCAAGTTCGATTCCCAGTACCAAAAATCATAATAAAAATTAAAAATTCAAAGAAGTTGCTGTGCATGTAGCTCAGTGCAAAGATTCTCTGTTCAGTCCTTAGCATTGCTCAAAAAAAAAAAACCAAGGTCAATGTATTGATGCATGCTTTTTATACAGAGGAAGAAACTCTTGACCTATGTCCACGAGTTCGTGTTCTCTAAAATCAAAGAATAAATTTTAGGAACAACGGAGGTTAAGAGTAGAACATATTTATTGAGAGAAAGAAAGCTTCTGTCTGAGAGAGACAGAAGGGGTCCTGAGTGGGTTGCCAAGAACTGTCTTTTCCAGGGACTTTTTTTGGTTTTGTTTTTTGTACTGGGGATCCCACTCAGGACTTTGCATTTGCCAAGCAGGCACTTATGCCGCTGAGCCCCAGGGACTTTTAAAATCATGGTGTGAGACGGGTTCAAAGTGGGAAAAAAATGGGAACTCACAAGGCAGATGGGCATAAGATAGGACAGAACTATAATTAGCCAATAAGATTAATAGTTCAGGTAAAATTGATTACACTGGGGACAAATGGGGAAGCCAGTCAAGTAGAAAGCCAGCATTCTTAGAGAGCAGTGACTTCCCTAGGGGATTGGAATGGTGACTCATGACTTTCTCAGGGTGATTAGAATATCAGTCCTCAGATTTAGATGCATTTGCTTGATCTTTTGTCTTGAGGCCTGGCCCACAGCAGGAGGTGTGCGACTCCCCCTCGTTGTAGGGTATCTGGGCTTCTGCACTGGCTCCTTTGAGGACCCAGCCCTGTCTTCCTGCCTATAATATTTCTAACTAACTCAGCTGCCTGCAACACTTTGACAAGGGTGAATCTAAACATGATGCTAAGTGAAAGAAATCAGTCACAAAAGGCCACATATTGTGTGGACAACATCTGTATGGAATATCCGGGAGAGGCGAACCCGGAAACAGCAGCTCAGTGGTTGGCTGGGTCTGGGACTGGGGCAGAAGGTGGAGATGGATCAGAACTGACTGCTTGAAGGGAGTGGGGCTTTCTTTGGGGACAATGACAGTGTTCTGGAACTGGATAATGATGGTGGCTGCATGGCATTGTGATCATACTAAATACCAATGAATCAAAAAAAAAATTTTTTTTTTAAAAAGGGGGCTGGGGATTTAGCTCAGCGGCATAAGTGCCTGCCTGGCAAGCATGTGGTCATGTGTTTGATCCCTGGTACCAAAAAAAATAAAAAACAAATAAAATAAAAATTAAATACCAATGAATCATACATGTTAAAATAATTAATTTTATATTTTGTGAATTTTTTTTTAAAAGTGAACTTTAATGGTTTCACTTTTTTTTTTTTGGCAGTACCAGGGATTGAACTCATGACCTCACACCTGCCAGGCAGGTGCTTATGCCACGGAGCTAAACCCTCAGCCCAAAGGTTTCTCTTTCAGTTCTTCCTAAAACAAAGCCAAGGCGAGGCCTGTGGACCACTGCCTGTGCCCGTCTTCTGCCGGGTGGCCCAGACTTCTGGGCTGCTCTGAGAGGACCTGGGGAGCAGAGGCCACAAAATGACCGCAGTGATCGATCAACCTGAGAGGGGCTTTCACAGATGTGGGTTTGCTGGAGAAAATGGCCCAAGATGTTTAAATCTTAGTGCAGTTTAAAAAAACAAAACACAACTTGGCCTGCCTAAGCATAATCAAGTTGTCAGTGTAATATCAGCCCATAAGTTGCATCTTACCTTAGAGTTCTTGCACATACTGGATTGTAGGTGTCTTTTGGTGAATCCCAGAGCCACTGGATTGTGGTTATCGAGTCGATATTATGTCCTTCCCATTTCAGAAAGATTTTCACGCCAAGTATTTTGAGTCCTTTCTACCTGTCTTGCTTTCTCTGTCTTCTAATGGCTCTGCTGCTGATATAGGGGAATGAAATTCCCTACCAGTATATATGTCCAGTACAAATCCGTGTTCTCTAAAATTGAAGAATGAATTTTAGTAACAACGGAGCTTAAGAGTGGAATACATTTATTGAGAGAAAAAGAAAGCAGAAGGGGTCCCAAGCAGGTTACCAGGGACTCTGTCTTTTCTAGGGATTTTTACAAAGTAAAATCATGAGGTTAAATGGGTCAAAGGTGGGGGAAAATGGGAATTTGCAAGGTGGGCATAAAGGCAGGACAGAACTGTGGTCAACCAATAAGATTAATTGCTCAGATAAAATCAATTAGGAGCAAATGGGGGATGCTTACAGCGGGGACTTTTCCTTAGGGGTGGTGGGATGGTGGGATGCTGACTCCTGACTTCCTCAGGGTGACAGAACTATTTGGACTGTAGATCCTTGGAATGTGGTTGTATTTGCTTTGCCTTTTGTCTTGAGATCTGGCCCAGGGCAGGAGGTGATTGTCTCTTCCTAGGCTAAAAGTTATCTGAACTTCTGCTCCAGCTCCTTTGAGGGCCCAGCCCTGTCTCACGGCCTGTGAAATTTCTAACTAACTTAGCTTCCTGTAACACTGCCAGTTGGAGTGAACTCTGCCATGACCCTGGATTGTGGCTATCGGGAAAGCCTAGTGTTCCCTATATTTGAAGAGATCCCAGTACTAAATTGTTGGGGTACGCTTGCCCCAAAAGCTCTACACAAGGTGCTGGAAATTCAGCTGTTGGGACAGTGCATGCTGACGAGATGCTGCCCCAGAGCAGCCTCCTCAGAGGTGGGTTCTGGGCCAGAAGAGGCCTCGGAGGATGAGGGTGGTACTGCACACACCCACCTTGGAAGTGATCTAAAATGCGGACTCCAAATCTGGCAGAACTTAATATTGATGGGAATATTGAGCATCCCTCACCATCGCCAAATGTTGACTACTCGTTAAGTGAAAAAAAGATTTTACATCTCCTTGAATCAGTCAGAGACTCCCTTGTGGAAACCCTTCTTTGAAGTGAAAGAGTTTTGCCCTAGAATAAATTACAGGACATTATGGCAGTGGAAGGCCAAGTCGGGGATGTTTACCCTGAGGTCATTTCCTCCTTCCCCTATTACAACTCCCTTACTCCTTTCCCAGTGCTTGCGGAGATCTGGAAGATCTCGAATGTCATCAGTGCCTGCCCTAAGCACCACCCCCGGTCAGTGGTTACAAAGCCCCATACCCCACACTCCGTCTAAGGAGGCAGCCCAGCCTTCACGGGTTGTGAGCTGCTCTCCACGCCCTCAACTGAATAAACCCATTCATTTTGTACTTTTGCTTCTCTATGGTGCCAGAAAACTCTAACATGAAGTAGACAATGAAGAGAAATCAGTTGCCACCTGAATATTGGATTTCCTAATGCACTAATGCAGTGCCAGTCAATACCCGGAACTTACAGACTTTGGTAGTCACAGGTGGCCCATCTGTGTTGTCAGGATTTCTTTTTTGTCTTTGAGACAGGATTTCATTATGCAGTTCAGGCTGGCCTCAAATTCTCAGTAATCCTCCTGCCTCAGCCTCCTGAGTGCTGCGGTCACAGGCATGAGCCACCATGCCCAGTTTAAAATATTCCTACAGGTTCTTCTCTTTTTTTTGTATCGGTACCGGTGATTGAACTCAGGACCATGCGCTTGCAAGGCAGGCACTTTGGCCACTGAGCTAAATCCCCAGCCCGTCCTATAGGTTCTTCTATTATTATTATTTTTTTAAGTTTTTTGTTTCATTTTGTACCGGGGATCGAACTCATGACCTCATGCTGCCAGCCCGGCGCTTACACCACTGAGCTAAATTCCTGGCCCCTGTGTCAGGATTTCTCCACAGGTTGCTTGCAGAAATAAGATATTTGGTAGATAATTTAAAAAAGAAAGAAAAAAACATTTGGTAGAAACACCAAAATACTAAAAAGCAGTTGGCACCAAGACATTCCTGTTAAGAGTTTTCTGGTACAATAGAGATGCAAAAAGAAAAGAACAGCTTTACTGAGGACGTGGAAAGGACCACTCGACCCACGGTGGCTTGGCTGTCTCCTTTGACTGGATACAGAGAGACAGAGGGATACATGACCTCTGATTGGAGGTGGCTTATGGGGCGACATTGATGATGTGGGAAGAACTGATGGGAATTTTGTTTGTGTGCAAACAGGAAGGGAGTTGCAATTAGGGCTGCAGAAGGAGGAGGAGGTAAGCGGTCCACTTTTGCCTCCCACCATGTTAGACCACCGCCATAATTGTTCAGTAGCTTGTATGAAGGCAAGAACCATCCAGTTGCCAACACATACTCTATCCGCAAAGGCCAGTTGTGTGGCCTGGTTGGGCAGGGCTGTGGCTAGAGCTCAGCAAGATACACTTGGGAGCCATTCAGGTTTAAAGGAGTATTATACTCAGATGGGACATACACCTGATTGGGGCTCTCAATAAGCTACCATATTAGAGGGGTTTTAGGGGGGAGTTTTGGCGGTGCTTTTTTGTCTGTTTGGTACAGGGATCGAACTCATGACCTCGCACTTGCCAGGCAGGCACTTAAGCCACTGAGCTAAATCCCCAGCCCAAGAACTCTTTCTTTTCCAGGGACTTTTATAGAGTAAAACCATGGGTTCAAGGTGGGGAAAGACTGGGAGCTCCCAAGGCAGATGGGCGTAAGGTGGGACATAACTATAGTTAGTCAATAAGATCAATAGTTCAGGGAAAACTGAATACATTAGGGACAAATGGGGAAGCCAGTCAGGCAGAAAGCGGGCATTCTTATGGAGCAGGGACTCTTTCCTAGGGGGATGGGAACTGTTGAGGGTATCAATCCTCAGGATATGGGTGCATTTGTTTGGTCTTTTGTCTTGAGGCCTGGCCCACAGCGGGAGGCATCAGGTCCCACAGCTGCCAGGTGTCTGCACTGGCTCCCTGGAGGACCCAGCCCTGTCTCACCGCCTGTAATATTTCCAACTAACTCAGCTGCCTGCAACAATTTAACTTTTATTTTGTTTTTCATCATTTGTGTTTTAGGAACTAGTTGTTGGGGGCTGGGGATTTAGCTCACTACCTATTTATTTTAAGTGTGTAAGGCATGTGGTGCACTTGGGCAGACATTGGAGAAAGTGCTTGTCGGTCACGATGGAGAGCAAACTTGTGCTTAGCCTTTGACTGAAAGCTGCTGGTGACACAGATGTCAAACATGGCCCACCTCTGAGGACTGGACAGACTTGAGTGAGCAGGTCTCTTTCACTGTAGATGGCTCAGTAAGGTAGAAATATCACTGGGGCAGTCAGACGGGGCTAGGCCCTCCAAGGAGTCAGTGCAGGAGAGGGGACACCTTACAACCCTGGCTGGAGGCACATTCATTGAAGGCAGGTCTCCAGATAAAGATGGAATGACCACACCAACATACCTCCCCGGGGATGAGCAGAACACTGCGGATGGCCTCAGCTGGTCCAGTAAAGTCCAAATAGACATCAGTCACCCAGGTGGGTGGCCAGGAGCTCCTAACTCTTCCTTTCCAAAAACGGTCCTTATTCTTGCCATGTAAACTTGCTACATGACCTGCTTCTCCACTGGATCAACAATCCCTACACAGCTGTACTCTTCTCCATTGATCATAGTTTTGGCCCATGTTGCACTCACTTTGTGATTTTGCTCCATAAATCTTCCCTTGAGAGGTGTTGGGCTCCTTGACAACCCACTCAGGGGTCCCTCCTGTCTCTCGGGAGCTGTCTCTCCCTTAATAAAACTTCGTACTCTTAACCTCGGCTAACTCATTCTTCAGTTTGGGGGAACACGAACTCAATGTATCAGGCATCCAGCAGGCTGGGAGTTACATTTATTTCCCCTGTATCATTCAGAGGTCCTAGATCACTTTCAGCACAAATTCAGGAAAAATTCAAATGTTTGCAGGCCTTATTCTTTTTTTTTTTTTTTTATGGGTTCCAGGGCTCGAACTCACGACCACACACTTGCAAGGTAGGCCCTTATGCCGCTGAGCTAAATCCCCAGCCCACAGGCCTTATTCTTAATCACATGAGATAACATGGGCCAGGTATGGTGGCATATGCCTGTAATTCCAGCACTTGGGAGGCTGAGGCAAGAGGATCAATACCAATTTGAGACAAGCTTGGCTACACAGTGAGTTCAAGGGCAGCCTGAACGATAGAGTAAGAACCTGTCTTAGAAAGCAAAAGGAATGGGGGGGAGGAATCAAAGAGAAAAAAGAAGTATAGGTTGAATTTATTGTAAAGTAGATACAGAGAGAGTTATACCTTCAAGCAAGAAGGCATCTTCCCTGAGTGAGTTTATGCACATGGAAGTTACTCCTGTTGTTCAGAGAACCTGGTTTATATGATCAGAATGCTAATCAATGCTTCGCTCAAAGGTGACTTGCAATGTAGATATCTCAAAAATGCCTCTCTTGTTCCTTTATGTGGTCAGTGTTCCCTCAGGGGTCTTAATCCCTTTTTTTTTTTTTTTTTGTACTGGGGATCAAACTCACGACCTTGCACTTGCCAGGCAGGTGCTTAAGCCACTGAGCTACATCCCCAGTCCAGGGCCCTTCAATCCTATGAGAATCTCAATCAGCTGTCAGGCTAGGAGCGAGCATCTGTAGAGAATGCTCCTCTTCTGGTATCACTGGGTGGAGGCCTGGCACCTGGGAATGCTACAGGCCTTACTGTGGAAACAGCCAGATAGCTGATGAATGTGTATCACATCTAGCCTCAAAATGTCACTGTGCTCTGAGGGGTCTCTGTCAGATGACCGGAGTATTATTCACTCAAGTCGTCTTTAGCTCCTGGCTTGGCCCCTCAGGCCTCCTAGTGACCACAGCACTCCACCAGGATGCTCACCCTCTGCCTCCCTCGTCAGGGCTGCCTGGTCTTCCTGTCACCCTCTTTTTGTTTGGGGGGGGTGTGGTGATTTGAGATAGGATATCACCCTGTAGTCCAGGCTGGCCTTGAATTCATGGCAATCATCCTGCCTCCAGCTGCCACGAGCTGGGATTACCGGCCTGAGCCCCCACGCCCCCACGCCCTCTCCCTTTCTCCCCTAGGCCTTGCCTCACCTGGAGGGGTGCAGTGCGGATGAATGAATGCATGCAGAGAACCTGGCTCCAGTCAGAAGCCATTAATCACATTTGTTTTCCCACTCTTTGTGCCATTCCTGCCTTTCCAAGGTGGCCAGGATAGGGCCAGAGGGGACTGCGGGTGCTTTCCCTCCGGCTGGCATCCTGGTTCCCCAGAGGCCTGAGGGTTGTGAAGTAGGATCAGGCCCGGAACAGCCACAAACACGCATCCTCCCATCTTTTCCCCTGCTCCTCCTCCCGCATACTCAGCTGCTTGTGTGCTGGAATTTCCAGTTTGGACAGAGGAGAGGAATGTGTATTGAGGCCCACGCTGGCCAGAAAAATAATGTAGCCTGGCGCCGTTTCCAGGGCCAGGCATCCCCCCGGTGTGGTCCAGAACTGAGTCCACACCCGGTTACCCTCTGACTATCTGTCCTGCCAGGCGAGCCACTCCCTGGCATCCTGGAACCCCAGCCATTCAGGGCTGTGAAGGCCAAAGGGGAGAGGTCAAAAGTCCCCAGAAGAAAGGAAGAAGAAAGGGCTCCCTCCCTTCTGCCCTGCAGGGGTAACTCCCTGGGCCAACAGCCCTTCCACCAGGGCACGCTCACCTCATTTCAACAAGGGCTGCTGGGAAATTAAAGCAGTTTTGGAGATGAAGCAGCCCCGCCCCCCTTGTATGTTGGCGAGGAGGACCGAGGCTGTCTCTGTGGTCTTGTCCGTATGGCAGTAGCAATGCGGCATCTTTCAACCTGCAGGTTTTGCAGAGCCTAGAGCCTCTAACTGGGGAGCACTTTCATGCTCTGCCCTGTGCCTTGTCTGTCTGTTTTTTCAGAAGTCAAAGACCCTGGCCTTGGAGGGTCAGGGTTTGGATGAGCTCAAATGCTTTTCCTCTTCCTTTGAGAAACCTTCCCTGAGGGGAGAAATGCTACAGAGTTTAGGCCATGTAAAAACTGGTTTATGAAATGAAAATACTGTCTTAAACAGGCACCCTAGAGCACCTCAGAATCACAGTGCAATGCTAGCTCCCCCGTCCCCCAAGGCCTTGGCCCTGAGCTATATCCTCACACCCACAAGCTACTTTTTATTATCCCTTTGTAAATTAATCAGTGTTTGCTATCACAGGGAGAAGCTGGGCATGGTGGTGCACATCCGTAATCACAAAGTTCCTCTGGAGGACTAGAGTTCAAAGTCAGCCCGAGCAACTTAGCAACTTAACAAAAGCTCATCTCAAAATAAAAACTACAATGGGCCCAATATTATAAAGGAAAGGAGTGTGGACACAGGGAAGGAACAGAATAAGGGCCTCAGTAGGCTTTCTGGCTAGTCTTGATCAGAAAGAGTTAAAATTTTACTGGCGGGAGCAATTAACAAAACAAGAAGGAGAGCAATTAACAAAACAAGAGGAAGAGCTAATCCACCGAGGAGGGAAT
Organism: Hydrochoerus hydrochaeris; assembly: GCA_004027455.1. Lineage (NCBI taxonomy): Eukaryota > Metazoa > Chordata > Mammalia > Rodentia > Hydrochaeridae > Hydrochoerus > Hydrochoerus hydrochaeris. The sequence continues at coordinate 15,643 of PVLA01001520.1, read as the reverse complement.
TAGCCAGGTGCCTGAACTCAGCCCCTGTCCCCCATCTCCGATGAAACGCAAAGGAGTCAAGGGATGGCCACTTAAAGCAAACGCTTAGTTAATATATACAAATACACACACCCGTGCATCCACACACTTCTACCGTGCTGGTGCTGTTTTAGTTCACAAGCTTAATTAGCTCCACAATTTTGAGATGACCATGTTTATGTTTATGTGGGAAAGGAGGTGTCCCTAACCCAGTGTAGAGTCTGCAAACAAAGACAAAATTTTCCCAAAAGCTTTTGTTTCCGAAGCAAATTGTTATGAAACAAAAGCGTTTGTGAACCAAGGCACCAATAAAAATATTTACATATTCTTGCGGGGTGGGGGGTGGATTTAGCACAGCAGTTTAAGCACCTGTCTGATAAGTGTGAGGTCATGAGTTCGATCCCTGGTACCAAAAAATATGTATTCTCACTCCAGGGTCACTGTCATAGTTGCTTTTCTCATTGCTAAGGCAAAATACCCAACACCCACAAGTTAAGGAAGGAAAGGTTTCTTTAGCTCACAGTTTGTAGAGGTTTCAGTTCATCATCAGCTGACTCCAAGTCAGGGTTGTATGGCAGACAGGGATTGGCACAGGAGAAACAATTCATGGCAGGGTATTAAAGCAATAAGGACAAGCTCAAAGTCACAGGGATCTTCCTGCCTCAGCCTTCTGAGTGCTAGGATTAGAGGCATGCCTGGCTTTTCAGATTATTTTATAATTTTTACTTTAATATGAACTAAGTCACAAAAAGTCTTTGCCAACAGATGCTTAAGCCAAAGAAGCAAACATGAGTGAAATACAATGGAGCTATCTTCATGTCTCAACCTTCACTTTGACTTGCTTCTTCCTGTCCTTTGTTCTGTCCTCCTAGGTTACCCCTTTGCCCTGCAGACTCACCCAGCCGCTGCGCACTGTATGATTTTTGGAGGAGGTGGGTACTGGGGATCAAACTCACGACCTTGCGCTTGCCAGGCAGGCGCTTAAGCCACTGAGCTAAATCCCCAGCCCCTGTACAATGTTTTTTTAAAGCAGTGCTGAAAACTTAAGCTAACCAAGTTCTAGAAAATATCATTATCATTTAAGTTTTCTGAGGTTTTAGCTTTTTAACACTGCTGGGGATCCAACCCAGGGCCTTCCACAAGCTAGAGAAGTGCTCTACCACTGAGACACAACTCAGCCCCCTCCCCCAGCCTTTTTTATTTGGTATCAGGGATCGAACTCATGACCTCTCACTTGCCAGGCTAGCGCTTAAGCCACTGAGCTAAATCCCTGGCTCCGGGCCTTTTTTAATAACAAACACTGTAGTGAAGCCTGCATGGTGTCGCACAACTGTGATCTCAGAACTCAGGAGGCTGAGGTTGGGCGACTGCTGCGAATTCAAAGCTACATTACTGAGATTGAATCTCAGAAAACAAAACACAAGTTTCTGCCGGTCACAGACATGTCTATCAGACCGACAGATTATTTAGTTCACTGCCCTTAATCTCAATCTCAGCCAAAGTCTCTGGACATGAGCAAAATACAGACAAGCTTTCTGCCAAGCCATAACACATCATTTGGAGTCTAAGGACCAATGTAGTCCTTCTTCCCAGCAGAATCCTCCCAAGCCTGGTGTTGCCAGCAGCATTTTCATCAGCATTCTTCTGAGCTCTGACCAAAATCTCTCAGGTACAGCCTGAAGCTTCCCAGGGCTGCTTTTTCCAAAATCTTCCCACAGGCCAGTCCCAAAGGCTCCTGAACCACACGATCAGGTAGATCACTTTGGGTATGGGGTATTTTGTCTCAGCGACAAAAGGAAAGTTTTATTTAGCTCACAGTTTGTTTTAGTCCATAATTGGCTGGCTCCAAGGCAGGGCGGCACAGAAGACAGGTATTGCAAAGGAGAGACAGTTCATGGCAGACAGAAGGCAGCAAAGCAAAAAGGGACCACAGCTCTCTCTGCCCCTCACATTTTACTTACTTACTTATTTATTTATTTATTTATTTTTGCCCCTTACATTTTATCCAAGCCACTTAGAGTGGGTGGCACTCACACCCTTAATCCTAGTGCCCTTGATCCTAGCATTGCACTATGAATCAATCTCAGCATTACACACTCTAGATCCTCTGAAAAAGCCCCACCTCTGACTGCATGAGGATTTGGGGGAGACATCTAAACACAAGCCAGAATAGTCACTGTAGTACTGCACTAGATACATACACACACATCCCCTTACTTAATCATTAACTCCAAGCAATATTGTATGTCAGCTTCTTCCTAACCTCTCCCTATAACCCCCAGAGACAAAGTCCTGATAAGGACAAGCAGGCAAAGGAAAACAGGCAAATGCCCACCTAAGAATGTACATGTAGGGCTGGGGATATAGCTCAGAGGTATGAGTGCCTGCCTGGCAAGCATGAGGTCATGAGTTCCATCCCTGTACCAAAAAAAAAAAAAGAAAAAAGTCCATGGGGGCTGGAGATTTAGCTCAGCGGCATAAGCGCCTGCCATGCAAGCATGTGGTCGTGAGTTCGATCCCCAGTACCGATTAAAAAAAAAAAAGAAGAAAAGAAAAAAAAAGAAAATGACTTGTAAAAGAAAAGCCCATGTAGGCAGACATCTGGATTTAGGGTCCTATGGCCAGGGACTCATCCCCAGACAGGCCAGAGAGTCAATCAGGTTGTGACAAGTTCCTGGGGGTGGGGGGTCCCCCAAAACATAAAAAGGAAACTGAAGACAAAGTCTGGCAGGTATCTACCTTCTGGGGTCCCTGCCCTCACCTCTCATAGGGCAAATTTCCGTCTTCTGGGTTTTTTATTTTTCCCTTCTTACGAATGAAGTGTCTTTCCTTTTCCACCTCACTCCTTTGCTTTGCTCCTGGTGCTGGTGCGCCATCCTGGTTGGCAGCCCTTCCAGGCAGTGCATCCCTGTGCAACCCAGACATGACAGTGTGAAGGCCCTGGGACAGTCCCCAGTACTGAGACAGAAGACCACGTTTGCAAAAGCTGACTGGGGAAGTCCTTGTGACCTCGTGGTAATCACAAGATCCTAGATGACAGGCGTGGTGGCTCACACCTGTAATCCCAGCACTCGGGAGGCTGAGGCAGGAGGATTATTGCCAGTTCTAGACCAGCCTGGCCTACAAAGTGAGCTCAAGGCCAGCCTGAACTACACAGAGAGACCCTGTTTCAAAAAGATAAGAAAAATAAAAAGATATCAGACACTTGTGCAGCATAATTCCTGAGGCCCCATGTGTGGATGGACTTCTCTAGAGAACTTGAGCTGGTTTGCTTTTCTTTTTTTCTTTTTTGATAACAGTACTGTGTGCATGGGTGGAGCTGCTTAGTGTTTTTAAAAGAATACAGTTTTGCAGGAGGCTGAGGCAGGAGTTTGAGGCCATCCTGAGATAGTGAGACCCCTGTCTCAAAAACAAATAACAACAACAACAACAAAAAAAAAACCCAAAAATACAGTTTTGGAAGGATTGGTGATATAGCTCACTGGAAGATGTTTGCCTGATATGTGTGAGGCCACAGGCTCAAATCTGTAGCACTATAAATAAATAAGTAAATAAATAGGCCTGAGACAGAGTACTTGTCTACCATGGGTGAGGCACTAGGTTCAATGCCCAGCATGACAATCAGTCAATTACTCAATCAGTGTCTGTGAATATGGGGATCCATGTGGACCCTGGAAGTAATCCCACACAGATACTAAGGGATGACTGCAAGGCCTAGGGAGAGGCTAACTTTTCACAATGTAAGCCTTTAGCTCAGCAGAAACTTTTTCTCCCAGATGTCTCCCCAGAACCCATGAGGTGCTGAAATTGCCCATGTAGCAGGGATTTGGGATCAGCAAGTGACTTGGGAGAAGCTGGTGGTAGATTGTCCTAAGGGTCAATCTATGCAGTTCGGGCAGGCTTCGAGCTCACTTTGTAGCTCAGGCTGGTCTCAAACTTGCAGCAATCCTCCTGCCTCAGCCTCCCAAGTACTGGAATTACAGGCATGAGCCACCATGCCCAGTTTAGCCACTCTTTTTGAGCCTCAGTTTTCCCTTCAGTAAAACTGTGCCAGAAAAGTTAAAAATCAACAGTGCAATGCTCGGTTAAGACAAGATGTGCTCACCCAGCCCACCACACAGTTAGCCTTGACTGACCACGTCAGCAGCAATTTAGAGATGGTCTGACCTGACTCGGTCTGACTGCATCGGTCCGGACTGCCTGTACTGTCTGACATAAACATGCTCTATTTTCAAAGACTGTCACACTGAAATAAACTAGTCAAGGATATGCTTAGTTTCAGCCACCTGCTCAGCCCTAGCTCCCTCCCTATCCCTCTCTACTTTCTCCTACCTTATGACAAACAACCCCTCTGTCTAACCTGCTGGAGCAAACCTGCCTGACAACATATGATGTGGTTCATGTAACCAATTATATAAAACTTGCTATGGGCTCTTGTACTTTCTGCTTACAAAATGTATGTAAGTCTCTATTTCACTCAGTCAGCACTGGTGATTTGGACTTAGTCCCATCAGCCCAATAGCATAATAAATAGTTGCCTTCCAACTCCTTGGTGCAAAGGTCTTCTATTTGGTTTGATATCAGATTTCTGCAACAAAACAAACATATTATCAAAGTTTCTTAGGGTTACTGACAGAAAGGAGTGGAAAACATTACTTGATTCTGTGTGTGTGTGTGTGTGTGTGTCTTTTTGAGACAGGGTCTCACTATGCTGTTCAGGCTGGCGTTGAGCTCACTTTGTAGCCCAGACTGGCCTCAAATTTGCAATGATCCTCCTACCTCAGCCTCCCAAGTGCTGGGATTACAGGCGTGCGCCACTACGCCTGGCTAACAGTATTTGATTTTAAAACATTCATTTATTTCATATAGTGTTTCTAAAATTGGGATACATTTTACAAGCAATGTTACCTTATCTTCAATGTAGCTACAGATGTTCAAATCCTTTATAGAGAATGCCATGGCTGGGCCAGGGGTTTAGCTCAGTGGTGTAAGTGCCTGCTTGGCAAACATGAGGTTGTGAGTTTAATCCCCAGTACCAAAAAAAAAAAAAAAAAACCCCTAAAGAATGCCATGGGAGGGCTGGAGATTTAGCTCAGTGGCATAAATGCCTGCCTGACAAGTGCAAGGTCCTGAGTTCAATCTCTGGTACAAAAAAAAAGGAGAATGTCATGGAGACAGGCTTGGTGGTATAAACCTGTAATCCTAGCTCTGGGGAGGCTGAGGTAGCAGGATTGTTGTGAGTTTTAGGTCAGCGTGGATTACGTAGTGAGTTCAATGCCAGCCTGAAATACATAGTGAAATTCTATCTCAAAAAAAAAAAAGAAAGAAAAAGAAAAAAAAAGAGAAAAGAAAAAAAAATCAAGTTCAAACTCATCTTGGGCTACTGAGTAAGAGCCTGTCTCAAAACAATCAGGGAGGCCAGGGATTTAGCTCAGTGGCATAAGCGCCTGCCATGGAAGCATTCGGTCCTGAGTTCAATCCCCAGCACAAAATAATAATAATAATAAATGATCATGGAGGGAGCATGTTAGGGATGGAGCTGATGGGGAGGACCTGGCTTCAGTCCCCAATGATACATACACAAAGAGGCACATATTTGCAAATACTCCACATACATCTTCCCATATATTTCATATTTTCTTTCTTTCCTTCCCTTTTTAAATTTCTTTTTTTTCTTCCTTCCTTTTATTTATCTTTTTTTCTATTTTGGTGGTGCTGGGGACTGAGCCTCATATATGGGAGCCTTGTTCCTCATATTTTTTGCTTTAGCACCAGTTTACCTGGAATGCTTGATGGGACACGGGTGAATATCATGGTAGTGGTTACACTGGGCCTTGGGGAAGCAGCTCAGTGTTACAGCGCTTGCCCTAGGCTGGATCCCCAGCATAGGGAAACAAATGTTTTTGTAAAAAGAAGCTATAGTAGCATTGTTTAGGGACTAATGACACAAAAATTACGTACATGTTCAATACAGGTACAATTTTTTTTTCTCAAATATTTTTTATCTGTGGTTGGTTGAATCTGAGGAGGCAAAACTTGTGGATAAAGAAAACAAACTGCACGGGGCTGGGGATTTAGCTCAACAGCAGAAGTGCCTGCCTGGCAAGCACAAGGTTGTGAGTTTGATCCCTGGTACAAAAAAAAAAGGAAAAAGAAAAAGAAAGAAAGAAAAACTACATGTACATGTACAAAATCTATTGCTTGCCTGGCAAAAAATGACTCACACCTGCAGTCCCAGCTGCTGGGAAACAGACATTCAAGGCCAGCTGGCATAGTGACACTCACCCACAGTCCCAGTGTTACAGAACCAGTGCCAAACCCAAAGGAAGATGCTCCGCACTAAACAGTCAGAAAGCAACTGTTTATTACGCTGGTGGGCTGGTGGGAATCAGCTCCAAACCACCAGGCCCAAGTCAACGTTTTGGCTTAGTTTGTTTAGATTTGCAAGCAGGAAGCACAAAAGCTTAAGAGCAAAGCTAACTTTTATCGTCTGTTGCTCAGTAGAAAATCCTTAAAATATGCTGGAAGAAGAGGATATATTTTTAGGTGGGTGAACACAGACACTGCTGCTAGACATGGTCAAGTTGACCTGGGTCAGGCTATCTTTAAGAAGCAGCTGGACACAGTCGGTCAAGGCTGACTGGGTTTAGCAGTCTAGCTACGTGGCGGGTAGGATGAATATTGTCATACTGATGTCATTCTGATATCATATTGTCTCAATATTATATCAGGTTGCTAGTTAGTTTTATCTATTTTTTATTTTTTTGGTACCAGGGATCGAACTCATGACCTAGTGCTTGCCCGGCAGGCACTTGTGCCACTGAGCTAAATCCCTGGCCCTGCTAGTTAGTTTTAAATTTTCAAAATTTCTGTACCAGGGGGGCTGAGGCAGAGGATTGCTGCAAGTTCAAGGCCAGTCTGTGCTACATAGTGAGACCCCTTCTCAAAGAAAAGAAGAGCAAGAAGAAAAAGAGGAAGAGGAGGAAAAGGAAGACAAGGAAAAGGAAGGGGGAGAGGCGAAAAAAGAAAAGGAAAAAGAAGAAATTCAAGGACAGACTGGGCAACTCAATAAGACCCTGTCTCATAAAAGAGAGAGCTTTGGGGATTTAGCTCAGCAGCATAAGCGCCTGCTTGACAAGCTCAAGGTTGTGAGTTCGATCCCTGGTACCAAAAAAAAAAAAAAAAAAGCACGAACAGCAAGGTTTAGTCAGGCATATGGCACACTCCTGTAATCCCAGTACTCAGGAGGCTGAGGCAGGAAGATCCTTGCAAATTCGAGACCAACCTGGGCTACAAAGTGAGCTGAAGGCCAGCCAGAACCACACCACAAGACCTTTGTCTCAAAAAGACAAAAAAAAGGAGAGCAAGAGTAGGGTTATAGCTTAGTGGTGGAGTGCTGGTCCAGCATGTCTGAGGTCCTGGGTGTGATCCCTATCAAGATGACAGGTGTAGGGTCGGAGAGTTAGCTCAGGGGCATAAGCGCCTGCCTGGCAAGTGCAAGGTCATGAGTTCGGTACAGCGGGGGTGGGGGTGGGGGAGGGGGGGAGGAGGAGGGGTGAAAATCCCTGCCCTTTTCTGTGCCACCATCAACTTCCCACAGCAGACAGGCCCGTAGCACCCCCTGCTGCTGCCACCTGTGCTCTGCACCCTGTCCGGTTCCAGGGCAGAAGATGCCCAGAGGCATATTGGCAGCAGCCTCTAGGGACCCAGTGGTCACCTGGCCCCTGACCACCCTAACCACATCCTGTCTTGTCAGATTTTCCCATTATCTCACCAGAACCCCCCTGACAGAGGGAAGATGGCACAGTCAAACACTCTGGGGAATCTCACCCCTTACACGGCTGGTTCTGTAAAAACTAGAGTGCTCTGGGCAGCCTGGCTTTGACTTTTGAGCTCCTCCTCCTCCTCCTCCTCTCTCTTCCCTGCTACTGGGGATTGAATGCAGGGTCTTCACACCGAGCGACATCCCTAACCCTTTTGTTATTTTTTATCTTGAGACAGGTCTTGCTGAACCATTAAGTGGCCCAAGCTGGGCTCAAACTTGTGGTCTTCCTGCCTCAGCCTCTCAGGGCACTGTGCCCCTCTATGGTAGGCCAGTAAATTAGATAGAAATGAATAGACAGACAGGGGCACTGGGGCTGGAGCACATTTGAAGATGGGCAAGTTCTCAAGATACAGTCACAATGGCCAGGCCTGTACGTCTCCCTCGGGGATAACCAGGAACTCGGGATTACATTGCGCTTAGTACCACCTGGTCCAGGAAGTCCAGACAGGCATTTAGATGTCCAATGACCAGAGTAAGCCGACCCATCACTCCCCAAAACTGTTTCTGCGTTAGAAGTCACAGCTAAGCCGAGGTTAATAGCGCCCACCATACCCCTGTCACATGCCCCACCCACTCCCCAGGGGATCAATATTAGCTAAGTGGCCACACTCCTAACCTTATTGGCTGTTTATTGTCTGACTCACGTTGTGCCCACGCTATGATTTTGCTCTATGACCTGTCTTATCTCTCAGGAACTTTCTCTCCATAAACGTTCCTACTCTTTTTTTTTTTTTCTTTCCTGGTACCAGGTATTGAACTCATGACCTCACACTTGCCAGGCAGGAGTTTATGCTGCTGAGCTAAATCCTCGACCTAACCTTCCTACTCTGAACGTCCATTGCCCTTTGGAGTTCATTCTTTGATATTCATGGGACACAAACTCAGCACAGCTGACATCTAGCAGGTTGGGAGTTACAGCACCACACACCTGGCTGGAGTCTAGCTCCTGCACAGCCACCCCTGCAAACCCACGGGGGTCCCCCTGCCTGCAAGTGTGGCGTTTTGTTTTTGTTGGCTTGCTTTGTGGTGCTGGGGCTCAAACTCAGGGCCTCACATGAGTTAGTTGAGCCCTCTGCCCTAGAGCTATACCACCAGCTGCTTACAGAAGGTTTTTTGATGCATCTTTTAGTCTGACTTTGGACTTCTGATACCTTGTTTACTAAACCCATAGGTATTTTCCTGCAAGTGCAGTGTGACCTGCTAACCAAGTACTGGGCCAGGGATTTAGCTCAGTGGCTTAAGTGCCTTCCTGGCAAGTGCGAGGTCATGAGTTCAATCCCAGGTAAAAAAAAAAAAAAAAAAAAAGAAAGAAAGAAAGCAATCTTGGTGATTAGATGCTAACTAACCAAGTACTGATATAAACTGTGGCTTCTCCCAGCGACTTCTACAGCTCCACGCATCTCCAGGACCTTATCGCCTGGCTTAACCAGCTTTCTGCAGACATCCCAGTTCCCCACCCCAGCACCCCCTGCTCTCCCTCCTGGTGGAGCTACCCTGCCGTCAGCCCTCACTTGATTTGGAAAAAAACAGCAATACACTCCAGAGCTTTCCATAGCCACCACCAGCACTTTGGAATGGACTTTTTTATTCTTCAGCGCTCTTCCTTCCTGTTGTGTTGGAAACATTTTTTAACACCCCAGGTTTCCATCCTCAAAATGCAAATTGTGCTTCCTAGCTACTGAGATAACAAGAAGGAGGAAGAGGAGGAGAAAAAGAAGAGGAACAAGCAGGGAGAGGGGAAGAGAAAGAAGAGGGGAGGGGAGTGGGAAGGGTCTAAGTCATTACATTTAGATTACATTTCATTTACCCATTACATTTCATCTGCCCCAGGAGAACATTACTAACTTTGCTTAAGAATGGCCAGAACAAAGACACTATAAATACAGTGTTACCACTAAGAAATGGTCCTCCAGGGGTAGCAGTGGGAGGCTCAGTAGTAGAGTGCTCGTCCAGCAAGCATGAAGCCCAGATTTGATCTCTAGGACCAAAGGAAAAACCAACACAATTTAGTGAAGAGTAAAAGAAGCTGGGATTCAGGAATCAAGAACAGAAAAACTAGAAAGTACAGGTGACCTGGAAACACGGAAGGCAGTGGCAGAAAAGGAGAAGCAGGCTGGAACACTAGCCCCGGCTCCTGGGGACGGGGACCTGTTTCCACAATTAAAAGGCAAGCCCAGAGAGGGTGGGCAGCTCCAGGGAGAAACAGCAGATGGCAACTCCAACCCCAAGAAAAGCCCATGGGCTTGTAAGCTGCAAATACAGCATGGGGTTTTACTCTGAAACTGATTCCTTCCACATGGCAAGCTAGAGTTAGAGAAGAAATTCACTGCAGTGCCCAGCATACTGGGAGTGGTGACGGTTTAGGACTGGGTTCCTCTGGGAGTCAGAAGTAGCAGGACAACTTTACTTCAGATTTTCTGGAGTTGCCCTACTACAATGACTGGGTAGGAGACAGAAGAGTCAGTTGCAGACAAGGCTCAGGCTAGTTGGAGATCCACTGAGAAGTTAAAACAGTGGTGAGTTCAGGTTGTAAAAGACAATGGTCTCGCTCTGTGAGAAGCCAGGCCAGTCGTGTGGTTTTGTGAGGGGGGTTGGGACCGAAAGTGCTGACGTGGAGTCCAGAGGACTTTGTGGCTCATCTTGCTGTCTACTTCTGTCACAGAGGTCAGTGGTCCATTTGCTTTTCCACCAGTGTGATGAGGGGTATGCCTTGGTTTGAACAGTTGCCACATCTTGGGGTGTATGGACAGAGAGGCCTCTAAAGCAAGTGTTAAGAGTTTTCCGGGGCAATAAAGAAGCAGAATATAAGAAAAGGTAAAAGTGGCCTTTTTATTTAAAGGATGTTATACTGTGGTACCTATTACTATTACCCTGGTAACGTGCTGTGAAGTTCTGTACCAATTTCACTGCATTGTCTCGATTGGCTTTGTTCTGTCTTGTTCTGTTGTATTTTACTACCTTCAAAATAAAAAGAAAGAAAGAAAGAAAGAAAGAAAGAAAGAAAGAAAGAAAGAAAGAAAGAAAGAAAGAAATTTAAAAAAAAAGAAAAAGAAAGAAAGAAGTGCAGAGGAGCCCACAACAAGCAAGGGTTTGGTTTTCCCCTCTTACCGGATATGGGGGTGTGAGGTATACGTGACCTTTGACAGGATGTGGTGCTTGGGGCAGGCATTGGTGATTGGAATTTTCTTCGCATGCACAGGGAAAGGAAGAAGGAAATTGTAATCAGGAAAGAGGGAGGAAGTGACGGTCAGGGTAAGCATCCCCATTTTGGCCTCCCACCATGTTGAACTACCACCATGATGTCCTGTAATTTATTCTAGGGCAAAACTCTTTCACAAGGACGGGGCCTCATGAGCTCATAGGCAATAAAGTTAGAGACAGCAGTGACTTTGAGGCACACAGAAGGGCAGAAACACTAACAACTGCCTGGGGATAAACCCTAAGGCAGATACCCCACTGACCAACAAAGCTTGCAAGAAAGGCAGGACAAGATATATCAGCATTTCCTGAGATCCACGCCATGTTGGAACTTGGGGTGCTGGGAAAACAGGAAGCCAGCACGCCACTCTGGTAAGTGGCTGTGGCCTCCCAAGCCGTGGCTGCCCCAGAGTGAGAACCATATGAGCGTTTCCTGAGATCCACACCATGTTGGAACTCGGGGTGCTGGGAAAACAGGCAGCAGCTCACCGCTCTGGTGGGGGACTGTGAGCCCACCGTCTCATATCCTCCCCCGCTCCCTGCTAGCAAGTGAGAGCCAGAGATCTGAGCATCTCTTGAGAGTTTGACTATATGCAATATAGCAAAAAGGGGGATTTTCTTCTGCCATTTCTTTGAAGGCAAATATTTTTGACTCTGTTTTGCTCTGTTCTGATCAATGGTATTGCTCTATTCAATATTCTGTTTTTATAATTTCAGTATTTCCTTCGATATTGCTCTACCTGATTGAAAGAACAACTATTTGTTTGTTTGTTTGTTTGTTTGTTTGTTTTTGGTACTGGGGATCAAACTCACAACTTCAAGCTTGCCAAACAGGCGCTTAAGCCACTGAGCTAAATCCCCAGTCCAAAGGAACAACTATTGTGAGGAAAATTAGATAATACTATTGTACCTATTGCTGTTATCCCAGTAACCTGCTGTGAGGTTCTGTACCAATTTCACTGCACTGCCTCAACTGGCTTTGTCCTGTTTTGTTCTGCTATAGTTTACTACCTTCAAAATAAAATAAATAAGTAAATAAATAAAATAAAATAAAAAATAATTTAAAAAGTAAATAACAGCAACAAAACCGATCGGTAAGGTACTGAGCAACCTGAAGCATGATATAACTAAACAGATAATGGACTGAAAATGCAAAAGGAGGAAAAGAAAGTGCTCTGAAGGATAGAACTGCATGTATATTTAAGTGTGTAGGATTGATAACCATGTTGCTAAGTTTTTGTTGGATCATTGAACAGAACTGTCTGCAGCCTCACTGTTTGAATGTCCACTTTGTATGCTTTAATTTTGTAACTTGAACAACTACATCCAAGAAGACAATATGTAATGTATCAACTAGTAATTTCTTACTGTTCATTTTTTTTAAATTCTGTATTGTTTCTACCCTTTTTTCTGTTTTGCTTTTTTTCCCCTCCTCTCTTTAAATAAAATAAAATAAAATAAAAATAAAAAAAAAAGAAAGGCAGGACAGGACTTACATTAACACAACCAAAGGTGGCCAGGGAAATAAAATAGGCCCTAGTTGTGATTCATAAGCCCCTTCCATATATGGCAGATTCCAAGACCACAGGCCTGAGAAGAAACCTCTTACTCAGACACATCCAGGAATTTTTGTGGCTTATTTATTTTTCTTTGATTTTTGTTTTGTTTTTGTCTAACTTTTTTTTTCTATCTCTTGATCTTTGCTCGTATCATTATTATCATTTTGGTTTTTGGAGACAGGGTCTCACTTTGCAGTTCAGGCTGGCCTTGAACTCACTATGTACCCCAGGTGGCCTCAAACTCATGGTAATCCTCCTGCCTCAGCCTCCAGAATGTTAGCATCATGAGCTTGTGTCAACACACTCAGGTCTATTCACTTTCTTTCTTTCTTTCTTTCTTTTTTTTATTGGTACCAGGGGTTGAACTCACCACTGCGTACTTGTAAGGCAGGCACTTAATGCCACTGAGCTAAATCCCCAGCCCCTATTCACTTTCTTTTATTCTTTATCAGATTTTTTCTCACTTCTCTCTCATTTTCCTTTCCTTTCTTTTCCAAATTTTATTTTTTCCACTTTCCTTCACCTTACCTCTTTCATTTTTTTATTGTGTGTGTGTGTGTGTGTGTGTTTCTTTTTATTGGGACAGAGTCTCACTATATAGTTCAGGCTGGCCTTGACTCATTTTGTAGCCTAGGCTAGCCATGAACTCACATTGATCTTCCTGCCTCAGCCTTCCAAGTACTGGGATGACAACTATGTACCACCCTGCCCAGCTCATTTTAATTATTATCAAGCTTTACTAATTCTTAGCCACTTAATTGACTATATTAATGTTGCAATATTTTCTATTGTTAATGGTGGATAGTTATTGCTTTTGGTAGTTATAACTGCATGTTGATATTTGGTTTGTATATGTATCTACATTATTAAGATCTTTTTCTTATTTTTAAGGATTTCATGGTTGTAGCTACTATTACTTCTTTTTTTTTTTTTATCAGTACCGGGGATCGAACTCACGACCGCATGCTTATAAGGCAGGTGCTTATGCCACTGAGCTAAATCCCCAGCCCCTACTATTACTTCTTATGGTATGCCAATGACAAGTTAGTCTTTGATTTCTATTATCATTGCTGATTTCTATTTTTTTATTTTAAAGAGAATAAAACCAAACAAATAAAACAGAATAAAGCAATCAAAACAAGTCAGTGAAAGTGATACTGGACTTCAAAACAGGATAATTGGAAATCAACAACTGCTACCATAATGCCTCTTGTTATCTTCAGTATTGCTGCCCATACCATCAGGCATAATAAAATCAAACAAAACAGAACAGAATAAAGTCAATCAAAATGAAACGCTTGGGCTGGGGATTTAGCTCAGCGGCATAAGCTCCTGCTTTGCAAGCACTCAGTTGTGAGTTCGTTCCCTAGTACTGATTAAAAAAAAAAGAAAAAGAAACACCAGATAATGCAAAACAATAAAATAGAGCAAAATAAAACAGTCAGAACAATATTGGTTTTCAAAAATGAGACAGAAGAAAAGACAGAGTCTCTGGCAATCCACTCAGGGCCTCTTCTGTCTCTCTCCCTCTTGCAAAACCTTTCTTTCTCTCAATAAATATTTTTTGCAAAAAAAAAAAAAAAAAGACGAAAGAAAGAAAGAAAGAAAGAAAGAAAGAAAGAAAGAAAGAAAGAAAGATGAAAATCCCCGTAGTTGCTGTATTGCATATTGTTATCCTCTAAATAGATGCTCACACTACTGGCTTTAGGCCTGTAAAGTCAATCAAACAATGCAAGCATTGAGTTGTTTTGTACCTCAGTTGTTACCAACTCAGTCTGTGTTCCTCTGAATCAGATGGTTGCTTAGAGGGCAGGGAGACCTCAAGCCTTCCTATCTTCCAGCCCACGAATTGGCTGGCTCATAGGAGGGGTGAATTATGTGGCCCGGGTTTAGCTTAGTGGTATAAGCACCTGCCCTGGTAAGCACGAGGTCGAGTTTGATCCCAGGTACAAAAAGAAAAAAAAAAAAGCATGGGTGAATTAGCTTCCTATTTCTCCTCCCTCCTGGCCTATGCTTGCTGCTGGCATGGGAAGGGCACTTCTTATTGCTCCTTCCAGCCCACAGTTATGGCTGGTTCATGGGAAGGGAAAATGGCTTCTTGTTTCTCCTCCCTCACAACCCATGGCTGCTCCTGGTTTCTATTTTAATGGTGGCATAGTTACTACTTTTAATTCATTCTTAGTCTATGCCAGTGGTGGTGAACTGAAAAGGAGTAAAAGCACTAAACATAACCAAATCCAAAGTCACATTACAGGAAGACAGAGCCTAACCACGGAAACCTCCACAATAGTGCCAGAGTTTCTATATCCTAACTGGTCTGCTATCCACAGCACAAAAACAATAAAGGTATGAGAAAACAAGGCAAGAAGACCTTTCCCAAACTGCCAACTCTCCAAAAGCTGATCTCATGGGCATTAAAATAGAGGAAGCCATAGGCAAAAAATTTAAAAACCAAATGACCAAAGTGTTTGAAGAGTTCTGGGCATGGTGGAATACACCTGTTTTGCAGAAAATGGGACCGAGCCAGGAGGAAGACACTGAGCACCTCAGAACTTGGAAGGCAAACAGCTTTATTACACCAGGGGGTTGATGAAAATCTCAGTTCCAAATCATCAGCCCTGTCTTGGGATTAATAAAACTTTATATATGTTGTTAACAGGAACTACAAAAGAGCAGCAAGAGGTACTAAGAAGGCTAATAACAGGACTTTCTATAGTTGGTTACATAATGTCTTGTCATAAGTTGTTAAGCAGGTTTAGCTCAGGCAAGTTAGTGACTGAGTGCTGGGATTACAGGCGTGAGCCACCATGCCCGGTTTATTCTTCTTTAAACTCACTGAACCTTTTATTGATAAAATTCTTTATCTATTTAAATCTTCCTTGAGCTCATTAAATATCTTACATTTTGTCATGTATCTCTTTAAAATTTTTTTCTTTTGTCTTTTGAGATAGGGTCTGTGTAGTTCAGGTTGGCCTTGAATGAGCAGTGATCCTTCTGCTTTAGTCTTCCTTCCCCAGTGCTATGATGACAGGTATTCAAAAAA